>LNAC01000006.1:5283849-5321134 GCA_002007465.1 Ailurus styani
GGGGGCGCGGACCACCCAGCCAGCCACACTCACACCGCTCACACCTGCTCACACCACTCACACCTCTCCAGCCTGTGGCAGCTCTCCAACACAATTGGATCTCGATCCTATCCCTGGCAGGAGAGAACATGGGTGGGTGTCCCAGGTGAGCTGATAAAGGACTTAAAAACAAGGGTGGACTCTGAGGAACATTCCACATTCTTCCGTGATGATAGTAAAAGAATAAGAGCAGTATCATCTGCAATGAATGAGAACCACTGACTCAGAATCCTGGGGTTGCCACATAAAGAACCTGGGAATCTCTGTTTTGTAACTTCGTCTCTTGGTTTCAGAGCCCAGGAATATATCACCTAGATGGTGGGGTCATCTCATGGGGTAGCTGTGAAGGGGGCCGGGTTAGACACACCATGCCAAGCCTCTGCTCGCCGCCATGCCTCTGCTTCCACCAAACCTCAGAACAAGTGCAGCTACCATCTGCAGCCGGTGCAGAGTTAAAGAACAGTCTCATCAGCTAGAAAGTAGCCCCAAAGGGAAGGGATAATAGCATCTTTCATCAACTTTCTGGAGAAGGAGGAAGACCTAGTTCCTCTGAGCCTGGACACCAGCCAGGGCCTCCCGCCGGGCTCCTAAAAGGAGCCCGTCATTGGAGAAGGTGTAGACCCATCCAGTTGTTGTGTGGGACATGTGAAACTGAGCATGTACCCCAAGGAAAGTTTGGTTCAAGAATCAAACTTAAGACTGGAAAATTCACAAAATATACTCACATAAGACCGATTGAAAGCTCACAGACCAAGCATTTGAAATTTCTGCAGTCTGCCTCAAGAGACAAGATGTTATGATAAGCTCTAGCAGGATATATCAGAAAGTACATTTGAGATGTTCTTGGAAGAGCAAACCTTTTTTTCCCAGTTCATCAAAACTCGACAGCTCATGTGGTGTATGAGTTTCCTGTGGCTGCTGTAACAAAAGCATCACATACTGGATTGTTTAAAACAGCAGAAATAGGATGCCTGGGTGGCTCTTGGTTAAGTGACTGCCTTTGGCTCAGGTCATGATCCCAGGGTCCTGGGATCGAGCCCTGTGTCTGGCTCCCTGCTCAGCAGAGAGCCTACTTCTCCCTCTCCTTCTGCCTGCCATTCTCCCTACTCGTGTGCTGTCTATTTCTCTGTCAGATAAATAAATAAAATCTTTAAAAATAATAATAAAATAGCATAAATGTAGTCTCACAGTTCTGGAGGCTGGAAGTCCAAATTCAAGGTGTCTTCAGGGCCACGCACTCTCTGAAGGCTGTAGAAAATCTGCTCCATGCCTTTCACTTAGCTTTGGTGTTGTTGGCAGTCCTTGGTATCCTTTGGCTTAGAGGTGGGTCACTCCAGTCTCTGTTTTCGTCATCACGTGGCCATTTTCTCCCCACATGTTTTCACACCATCTCCCCTCTGTGCAGCTCTGTCTTCACATGCCTGTCTTCTCATAAAAACACCAGGCTTGTGGGGTTAGGGACCCACCCTTTTCCAACATGACCTCACCCCAACTCCTTATATCTGCAAAGAGCCCATTTTTAAAAAGGTCACAATCTGAGATTCGAGGAAGGACATGAGTTTTGGTGGACACTGTTCAACCCAGTACATGAGGTAATAAAAAATGTCTTCTGAAAAATGTATGTCACTTGTATATGACTTTAGACAGGAAGTATTCTTTGTGTGTAAAGAGGACGCCACTGTGGTCTCCATCTTCAGCTGAGGTGCTACATGTAGTGACTAGTATCTTCCCCAGCGAGATAAGTGGGTTTTGGGATATAGTGCTAGTCAGTTCTAAACAGCCATCTACTGGGGCACGTGGGTGGCTCAGTCAGTTAAGCATCTGACTCATGATTTTAGCTCAGGTCATGATCTTAGGGTCATGAGATCAAGCCCCACGTTGGGCTCCACAATCAGCGGGGAGTCTGCTTCTCTCTCTCCCTCTCCCTCTCCCCTCACTTATCCCTCTCTCTTTCTAATAAATGAATAAATCTTTAAAGTACAAATATTTTACCATTCCAGGAATTTCTTAGAAATATTCTCATGATAGGGATGAAACCACATACAGCCTAAATATCAACTGGGCAGGGGGGATATGTGCTGTAGATCACTTTGTAGCCTAACTTCACACTTACTGTGATCATAAGCATTTTTTCCAGTCACGGTCTTACATCTAAGGGGGGGGGGGGAACCAAACGACTTTGTGTCTAAGACTTAGGATCGCAAATAAATAAATAATATAATTTAGGGTCTCTAATTGAATGGTCTCCAAAACATACCCCCCAAAAGACCAGGAGGTTGGTTCCTTCTGATTTGGTGACACTTGCATGCCTTTGGCCTTGTTCTCACCGGTGACAACACACAGTATTTCAGGGCTGATGCTATGGACTTATTTCTGGTACCTGTTGGGCCTATGCAGTTTGCTGCTGTTGCCAGTGCCCCCCCACTCTTGTTTCTTCCTAGAGCCTGCTGGGGGTGGAGGAAGGACTAGGTCTGTCTTATCTTGCAATAGATCCATTTACTGACTCTCAGCAGGAGAGCCCTTAAAGCAAGCTTTGCTCTTAGCTTCCAGAAGAAAAGAACGCCCAGGTGTAGATAAAGGACATCACTAGGGGAGCAAGGGTCACCTTCCTGACACTGAGAAAGCTCTCTCACCTGAATGACCCACCCTGCCCACGCCTGGAGCAGAATTTAGGCCTGCCCCTGGGTCCTTTCTGTTTTGCATAACAGCTTACTACATATTAACTTGTGGCACCCTCCTGCCTGGCTGCACTTTCGCTGTAATTGAGAAGTAAACAATCTCTGGGCACAGCCAAAGGCAGTAGGATCCTGGGGCCTGGAGGGATCATTTCTTTCTGGAGAATGGGAACAGCCCTCAGTGATACCTGTCTGTAATTTCTGGAAACTAGATGTTAAAAATCACGGGTTTATAAAACTATCAGAGGCGGCCACTATGGGCCTCTGAAGCCTATGATTTTAGACAGTCCGTGTGGAGATCTTTTTAAGAGATAGGAGGGTATCTATAACCTACAGCAATGGGTGGAGCACCACAAATGCCCTCTGACAGTTATGGGTTTAACTGTGTTTGCCGCCCCCCCCCCAATTCATAGGCTGAAATCCTAACTCAGAATGTGACCTTCTTCGAAGATAGGGCCTTCACAGATATAATCAGTTTAGACGAGGTCATCCTGGAGTAACAGGGGGCCCCCAATCCAATACGATCTATGTCCTTCTACCAAGGGGACATTTGGACACAGGCACACACACAGGGAAAAGATGGTGTGAGAATGAAAACAGAGATCTGGGTAAAGCTATCACGAGCCAGAGACTGTCTAAGAAGGTCAGTAACCCCCAGAAGCTAGGGGAGGCTGGAACAGATTCCTGGGAGGACACGTCTCCGTTGTGTGAAGCCACTCTGTTTGTAGCACATTGTCACAGCAGCCCCGGCAAGCTGACACACAGACCCAGGGCTGCCTCCCTCCGTCCAGACCGCGGGACCCCCAGGCTGAGGGAGGAGGTGGTGGAGGCGTGGAGGTCAGCAACACACAGAATGACACAAGGGTGAGGCCTGGCTGCTACACGTCAAAGATCCGAGGCTGGATGTCACTCAGTCAGCGAAGGCCGACCAGCTGGGGAAGCCAGCTCCCAGCAGTCCTGATCCCGCAACAAGGGGGTGACACAGTTGTGAGCTAGATACAGCTAAGGGATTTTTGACTCTCTGTCTGTCTTCTCACCAGCTGGGCTCACACCTCTGGCCCGTGTGGCCCTTATGGATACAGAGTCGCCAGCGCCCCCAGACTGAGCCGGTCCCTGCGGTGGCACCGTGCCAGCATCACTTAATGAGACCTATATGCTCCCATCAGCCCTGGTTTCCCTGTATTGCTAAAATAGCTTCACATAATTTGGGTTTAGTTGACTTTCCTAGTTCTCAAAGGACAGACAACTCATTTGCTTTTTGCGGCGTTAACATGGTTGAACTGGCATTCTAGAAACCAGACATCAGTGTGTCCTGGTGACGTAGCTGTTTGCTGAAGGAGCAAAGGAAACATAGATTGTCCCTTTGTGGGGAAGACCATATTTGTGGAAAAGAGTCTATTTCTATTAAAAGAAAAGAAAAGAAAAGAAACGGAAGGATGGGCAGGGCACTGGCCGTGGACGTGCAGACAGAACCCTGCGTGAGGGCCTGTGGGGCTGGAATGTGGCCCGTGCTCCACCCCGGGACACCTTTTCTTGTTGACCCAAGCCGTGGCCCACCAGTCCAGCCCTGCCTCCCGGGGCAGCCTCCGGCTTAAATGATCACAGTCCTCTCATCGCACAGATGCCAGATGGACTGGCAGGGGCCCTCAGGGCCAGAAATGCGGCGACAGAGCCAAGTAAGAAAAATAATGATCAAGTCGGGGAAGAAACAGCCTCAGGACGGATCACTCCAGAAACAAGGCCTGGATGACAGGCACAAGACGTGTCCTAAAGTTAACCTGACCGCGGTCCGGGACTAGCCCATTTCAGAAAAGAAGAGTGCTTCTCACTTCTTAATCAAAGTTGATTGATTTTTGGAAAGAAACAATCAAACCAAGTGTGCTACACAAGGCACTCAGCCCCTTCCTGCCCGCTCCCCCCCCCACCTCCTGTCACCCTACCTCAGGTCAGCTGCAGTTAGGCTGGGTGTGTAGCCTGCTGGGATCTTTCTGAAGTGGTGCACACTTATTTCCACACTGAAAAGTGGGGGAGGGAACCTATGATATGTGAGGCTCTGAACATTGGCTCAGAAATCAGAACAATGGCTCTCTGTCAGGGCAGTTATGGAAAGACTAAGGAAATCTAAAAGGGGGCTCCTGGGTGGCTCAGTCAGTTAAGCATCTGTCTTCAGCTCAGGTCATGGGATCGAGGCCCGCCTCAGGCTCCCTGCTCAGCGGGGAGTCTGTTTCTCCCTCTACCTCTTCCCCACCCTCTTGCTTGTACTTGCACTCTCTCTCTAATAAATAAATAAAATCTTTTTTTCTTTTTTTTAAGAGAAATCTAAAAGGAGAAGAGAGTATCTGGGAGGCCAAGGGGAGAGGTGAGGTGCTAACTGCCCTTATGGCACCAGGAGGCTCTGAAGGAGAAGGCGGCTCTGGTGCAGAGAGAGACTTGGAAGTCGTGCAGCCTGACTGGTGGGGGGGTGGGGGAGAAGCTGGAAGTCTGATCCTGGAAGGCTCGTTGTGCTGTGCTGAGCGGCAGGTGTGACCGTACAGGTAGCAGAGAGCCAGGCAGGTGCAAGAGCCATCCTGAATCACTCCGTCTGCGGAAGCTCAGGTCCGCTGGGGTAGAAGGGTGATGGGAAGGTTGGGACAAGGCATCTGCTTGTCACAGAGCCAGAATCACATCAGAGGAGCTGATTGCCGGGCCCCCAGCCGCCACTTAGGGTACACACCTTCACACCGGACCCCTTCCTTGCCTGCTCCCCGGCATGGCTCTGGAGCTATGAGGGGCTCCCAGACTGGAGAGTGTCTGCCTACGGCAGGCTTGGTCACATGCAGACGGCCAGGCCTTACCTGGGGAGTTTCTGATTGGGTAGGTCTGGGATGGACCTGAGAGTGTGCTTTTCTGATGGGTTCCCAGGAGCTACTGCCGCCGGGCCAGAGACCATACTTGAGAACCACTGCAGGGAATTAAACACCATCCCGAAACCCCTACAGCCGCATGCATGCAGTACACTGCAGTGCTGCCCATTCGAAAAAGCAGCTTAATTGAAAATCAGTGCTTGCCCCTGTGGCTTATGTTTAAGAAGACTGGCTTTCCCCTGTCCACAACCTGCTAATCCCTGTGGCCTCATTTCCCAGGACGGTGTCATAAGGACCTTCTTCTTTTGGTCAGTGTGAGCAGCCCTGGAGGGGACTGCCTCTTTCTTCGAGGGCCCCTCTCAGCCCTGCCAGGGGTCTCCCATTGCAAGTTCTTGCCCATATTTTCATCTTAAATCAGCCCCTGCCACACATCTGTCTGCACTACCCAGCTGTCTTCATGGGATGCAGCGAGGGGCAAAGTTCATTTCATTGCTGCTGATCTGATCTTACCAACCAACTTGCAAATATGGTGTCAGCATCTCTCGGTGAAGGAATGGCAGAGGTTAACTGCTTTGAATCCTTAAAGCCACATGATTAGGAAGGGTGTCCCCAAGCGGAAGCTCCCCCTCCCGCTTCCCACGGCCCATGCCCTTCCGCCTAAAAGAATCCAGGCTTGAGGGCGCCTGGGTGGCTCAGTGGGTTAAAGCCTCTGCTTTCGGCTCAGGTCATGATCTCAGCGTCCTGGGATTGAGGCCCGCATCGGGCTCTCTGCTCAGCAGGGAGCCTGCTTCCTCCTCTCCCTGTCTCTCTGCCTGCCTCTCTGCCTACTTGTAATCTCTCTCTGTGTGTCAAATAAATAAATAAAATCTTAAAAAAAAAAAAAAGAATCCAGGCTTGATCAACTTTACTAGTTTTCCTCCTGGTTTATGAAACCATTTTCAGACTGCCTCCTTCCCTGAAGCGGCCCTGGAGGGCAGCCTTGTCACTAAATGGACGGCTCGGGGAGAGTAACCGGCAGAAGGTGGAGCGAGGAAAGATTCCACCAGATTCCATTTAACAGGCATGGGACTGTACTCCTGAACCCCCAGGTAGAAAATGTAGCTAAGGGAAAAAATTATCTTTAAAAAAGAGCACTTTGCGGGCAAATTAAAGTTGCTGGAGGTTTGAGTCTTAGTTCTATATGAATGGTGAGTGATAGAGTGATAAAGACCTACGTGTACAGAGCTTGCAGCAAATCCTTACTTATTTCCTCTCGCTGCTATCGCACAGTACCACAAACTTAGCAACTTAAAAATGACTCGGATTTATCATCTCACAGTTGTAGAGGTCAGAAGTCTGCATGGGTCTCACTGAGCTAAAATCTAGGTGTGGGCAGGGCTGTGTTCCTTCTGGAAGCTATGGGGGAGAATCTGGTTCCTTGTCTTTTCCAGCTTCTAGAGGCTGCTACATTCCTTGGCTCATGTTGGCCTTCTAGAAATCATCATCACTCCAACCTCTGGATCCTTCTTCACATCTCCTCCTTTCACTCTTTTAAGGACCCATGTGATTACACTGGGTCCACCAGATAATCCAGGATAAACTCCCCATCTCACGGTCTTTAACCTAATCACATCTGCAGAGTCCCCTGGCCGGGGAAGGTAATACATCACAAGCTCCAGGATCAGGACACGGACATCTTGTGGACCACTGTTTTTGCTGGCCACACCATGCAGGAATATCATTCCTAAAAGCAATACATAGCTTGCTCCCTCAATTTCACTCTTGGTGGTGGTGGGGCAGAGTTTCCTCTCTGCCTGAAGGTAAGAGCTGCTCAGACAGCAGCAGATTCTTCATTCCTTCCAACTTCCCAAGGCCAAGTCCTAGAAAGGCACTCTTCACGCCCATCATGATGCTGAGAGAATTCTTAATTTCTAGGTTATGAACCATTACAGTTAGATTTTCTGTCCCTAAATGGTTCAAATTATGGAACGTGCTTTGTTAGATAGTAGGAAATACCTTAACGAAGAGATTTCATTACGTAGTGGGAAATTCTTAATAGAGTGTCTTTCTTGGTTTTGCCTGCTCTCCCTCCAAGCCAGTAACCACAGAAATGTCTAATGTACACTTATTTTATTAAATTCTTCAGCCAAAAGAAAGACAAAAGCACTGCTAGGCCTAGAATAACAATAGGAGTCAGAGTTGACTCTGTGCCCAGTGCTGGCACACCTGATTCTAAGCTGCTTTATTGACTCAGATCAGTAGTTACATCCAAGTGACCCACGGATGATGCTAGAACCTCGGACTACTCAAATTCAGTGATTAGATGTACTGTCAGGATACGGCCGTATAAGGCTCCAAGTACACATCCTTTGAGCTTTCTCAGAGAGCGATCCTGTTGACACAGATGTGAGATAAGAAATGCTGACTGCAATGTACGTCCACCAAGAGCTCTGAATTCCTCACCAGAAGAGGTTAGCAACCTCTGACCCGCAATAATCAGAGTTGCTCTTTGGAATGCGCACCTTTCAGAAAATAACAAGCTCGCTGGGTGATGGCTGGGTATGAAATCTTAGATGGTCACCTGGGTGAGCTGAGAGATTTCACTTTCCATTACGTAGTTCTGAGCGTGATGTTGTTGGAACAAGATCGAAGCTCTCTTTTCTGTAACCATTTATGTTTGAAGTAAACAAAATCTTTAGCGCCCATTGTTTGCCAAATAATAATGGTAAACAGTATTTTTCAAAAAAAAAAAAAAAAGGTAGGTGTGGGTCGCCTGGGCAGTTCAGTCAATTAAGCATCTGACTCTTGGTTTTGGCTCACATCGTGATCTCTGGGTCGAGGGATCGAGCCCCACATCAGGCTCCACGCTTAGTGGGGATTCGGCTTGAGGATTCTCTCCCTCCGCCCCTCCCCTCACTATCTCTCTTTCTGTGTCTAAAATAAATAAATAAATCTTGAAAAAAAAATTATAGGTGCTACCCTGGCCAGATGAAATCTTTCCTTGCAAACCCAAACCCTGAGAAACCACGTGGAAGGAACAATTGCAGGGAAGTTCCGGGCTGTCTCTGTTGGGTTTGGGTCTTTGGCCCTCCCTCCTGCTTTTCTGTCAAGGCCTGTGGCAAAGACCAGTCTGAACCTGGGGCAGGGGGTGCTCAGCTTGCTTTTTCTGGTGTGTTGGGAGATGGTAGTGAGACCACGTTATCTGAAGCGAAAGCAGGCAGTGGATCTGCTGTTTCCACCGCAATGAAGCAGGCCTTGTCTGTGGGCAGTTCTTCAGAAGCATGTGTTCCTGACTGGGCCTTTTATTCCCCTGGAGAGCGGCAGTCTCCAATCTGGTGAGGAAAGCTGGCTTATGGGCTACAGCAGTCATGGTCCCATCTGGACACAGAAGGCACACTCAGAATAGGAGTGATTATTCTCACACACACACACACACACACACACACACACACACACACACACACACTTTAAAGAAGGCTGGGGGAGGGGTGCAGGGAGCCATCGATGTCAGTGCAAGTGCCCCTAGTAGTGGTCTCAGTGACCACCCATAGGAAGTGGTTCAAAACTGTGACCAAAACCTGGAAAGAGGGTTGTGTGAGGAGGGCCTACTTCAGGGGAGCCGCGACTGTTCCTTGAGGGTGCAGCATTCTGAGGCGATGTTCTGGGGAGGAGGCAGGGAAAGGAATACCCTGACCCCTCTGGTCTCCTACCAGGGCTCCCCACTGGCCAAACCCTCTGGGGGATCACAGGGACGACATGCACGTGGGACAGCCTCACGGGCAGAAGGAGGCTAGAGCCTGAGCGGGCAGAGCCAGGATCCAACGTGGAGCTCCATGACGGATACGACTGGTCCCTTGGAATACTTGTTCATTCAACAAACATTTCATTTCCACCCTGTGAAAAGCATGCCATGAGGTGCCAAGGAGTCTGAGGTAGCAGCATCTTCCTGAGTGAGGCACCAGGCCTGGGCTGGGGGCTTCACGCTCAGAACTGTTACAGCGGTCCTGTGAGGGGCATGGTGGGCTGTCCAGAGGGACACTGGGGTCACCCCCGGTCACGGCCAGAAAGTCACGGGAGTGCGAGTCAATGACACGTCGGCCCCAAGCCCACACGCTTCACCTGCTGCCTCTCAGAGCAGCTTCTTCCCACAAGTCTGACAGGAGACAACCAGGCTATCCGTGTTGAAGAAGCTCCTTCCGGAACTTTAGAGATGGCAGGAGTGGGGCCTGGTGCCCCACGAGGCCGGGACAAGTTCTTCCCTGCCTCAGGACAAGGACTGAAATAGCACCGCTGCTGTGGAGAGGACAAAAGCGAGACCTTGTGGCGTGAGGCGGGGGGCCACAACATGGCGTGACCAGAATCAGGAAGCAAGGCCCCGGCCCACAAGGGGGGTGGCTGGGGGCCTCGACCAGCGCCGAGTTCCTCAGGCAGAGTTGCGGTTCTGTTTCATGTGGGCTGGTGCTCGGGAAGGGCCCATAATGAGCATGTGAGGTGACAGGCCAGCTTCTGTGTTTGCTTCCTGCTCTGGACGGCGGGCACGGGGTGTCTGCAGTGCTTGGGGCCGGGGATGTAATAAAGCCTGCTTCTGGGGATCAGTCAGACAACTGGACATCACAGCCTGTGGGTGGTTCTGGGGCGGGGGGGAGTCCTGAACCAGCGGGGACATCACCTGTGGGACGTGTGACAAATGCAGACTCAGGGGCAGCCCCCCCCCGCCGCCCCGCAGAGTCAGCAGCTGAGAGTGCAGGGTTCGACAACCTGCTCTCACAAGCCCTCTGGCGATTCTGGGCACACTGAAGTCTGAGGACCATTCTGTGGGGTTGCTGAGGTACAATAGAGGCAGGCAGTGCCCAATGGTTCCCCGAAACAAAGGATTCTAAGATCCGGGTAATGGGGAAAGGGGGCATAGCCTGTGACAGGACCTCGCATTGGGGCAGGGAGCTGTGCCTTGAGACAGGGTATGGGTTAGCTTTCATCAAAATTCAGGCGAGACCAGAGCAGTGGGCCAGTGGGCATGAAGGGTACGCCTAGGATCTAGGAGGTCAAGTCAGCGGTCCTGGGTTTGCATTGGCTCACTTGGATGCTCACCTTTTTTCTTCTTGCTCTTCTACTTCCCTCTTCTGACAATAAGGCCCTGCTATGTGGTAGGTACTGGAAAAGATGTTGGGGGTGGGGAGGTGGATACCCCTAGAGGGGAGGCAAAGATATAAACTACTGAACTCTGGGAGCCCAGGGAGGCAGACAGGGGACCATGAAGGTCATGCTGTGGCAAGGCTGGCGACAGGTGTAGGAAGGGGCCGGGCCTTCCTGACCCAGGGGTTACGTGCGGTCTCAGCAAACCGATAGTTGGGAGTCGAGGGAGCCCTCTGTGCGTGGGGAGGGGGCTGGAAGGAAGGCCATCACAGGTAAGGGGGAAGGTGGTTGAATCCTCGCTGAGTTAGGCCCCCTGCAGCATTTCATATCGCCCTCAGTGAATCCTCACCAAACCCCACTGACCTCGTGAGATCATAAAGGGCGCGCAAAAATGTTTGGATTTCATCCTGTGGGCAATGAGCAGCCTTTGAAGTGTTTCAAGGAGGAAATGGTTTTGGCACCATTCTCAAAGCCTCTGACTCTCAATTCTGACCACAATGAGAATGGCCTGTGGAGCTAATGAAAAGAAAATCCGATGCCAGGCCCCACTCGCCAGAGAGGGCTGGAAGGGTCTGGACAGCACATCTGTCTGCCCTGAGAAGTCAGAGGGACTGAGTGTGGGCTCAGCAAAAAGTGTTTTAATTACCTGACTCTAATAGCGGCGTTCTGGTTTTCTTTCAGGAATGTCCAAGTCCCAGGTGAGTAACCTTTTTTTCTTCTCTACGGAGCTTCATGTGGCAAACTCCTATCCCCTCTGCTCCTGTATGTTCACAGCTGTGCTTCCTTCGCTTACCGGATGTCTGTCATTTGTGTAAATCAGTGCGGGGACAGTCCTGAGTTTCTGTGTGAAATTTCTTCTCCTGATGAAATGCTAGTGTCTACTCCTTCTCAAACGAACGAGAAAACTAGATGCTTTATTTCATTGTTGTCCCTGTGGGGCGTGTGAGGACACAGAAATTTTTGAACTCTAGATTCCATTTCTGGAGAGTCGGTCTGTGACAGGTTACTAAATACACATCAGCTACTTTTCATGCCATTAGCATTTGTTCATGAACGTGGCCCAGCGAGGAGCACATTTCAATCCTACACCATTTCCTTTTGTCAGGGTTGCTTTGGTTATCCCTTGAGCATCTTCTTCATCGTGGTCAATGAGTTCTGTGAAAGATTTTCCTACTATGGAATGCGAGGTAAAGATTTTTACCCCCCTCCCCTTGAGCCAAGAGCCTGAGTTACACAGCTCCTAACTTTGTCTCCCCTCCCACTCCCCTTGCCCTCTGCCAAAAAGCACTCCTGATTCTGTACTTCAGACGGTTCATCGGATGGGACGACAATCTGTCCACGGCCATCTACCACACGTTTGTGGCTCTGTGCTACCTAACGCCGATTCTGGGTGCGTTGATTGCGGACTCCTGGCTGGGAAAGTTCAAGTGAGTGTTTACAGCTTCCTTGTGAAGAAATAAGCCCAAAAGCAATGATAAGATTTGTGGTTTGGTATGATTGATGGTGGGAACAAAGAATCAAGGCACATCAAACTCTTAGGAGAGCCTGCTAGGCCCTGTTTTGGCTCAGATCCTATCCCCAGAGTCTAGTACAGTGCCTGGCATTGTGCAGTGAGAATGCAGGTAACACTGGTGTTTTCCCTCCTCTGAACAATGGTAACATCTTTGTCTCCCCTTGAAATAGTAGCAGGGATACTACCCATCGTTAATCACATGTGAGGCACAGAGTTAAGGTCTAAAGAATACAGAAGCTCCCTGATGTATGTGCCTGCTGCTAGAAGACTCACACGGCTCACAGGACGGAGAGGACATGGGGCGCTCACCCAGATCTAGAGGAACAGCTCCTAGAGTGTACCCAGTAGACAGTTACCAAGAAGTCCCTAGGACTTAATGATCGAGGAGGTGGATGGAGGCTCTTCTGGGCCAAATTCATGGACTATCTCAAAAGAATTCAATACAATACAAAAATAAGCAATGGCCCCCTCCTGGCCAAATATTGTTACCAGGCACAAGGTAAGTCTCTCTTACTGTTTAATCATAGATGTTCTCACTTCGGTAGTTAGGTAGAAGAAAACACTGAGTTTTTCAAGTGGTTCAAAGGTGAAACAGACCTTTCCCCCTTCCCCTGGCTCCAACCAATGTTGCCGTACACTCATCAGCTGGGCAACAAATCCTCCTGCAGTCTGCCTTTCCTAGAGTTACCAGCCTGACTCAAGTTTGAGGAACAAGTATATGCATGACTAGGCTCTTGCATTTTGAAGCAGGAGGCCTTTCTGTGGGAGAGGAGGAAGTGGACAGCTCTTGTGCAACTAACTTGGATTTTCTTAACCCCTTTCAACATAGGACCATTGTGTCGCTCTCCATTGTCTACACCATTGGACAGGCTGTCACTGCAGTGAGCTCAATTAATGACCTCACGGACTTCAACCATGATGGAACCCCCGACAACATTTCTGTGCATGTGTGAGTTGACATTACCTGCTGCCCTACCCCACCCGGCCGCTGGTGGCTTCTTTGGTGGTTGAATGTTTCGTCTTTTTCCTCAAAGTTCACCACAAGTGTAAGGAGGCCTTTCCTCCCTCCTCAGTAGAGAGGGAGCTGTTTAGCTGACTAAGAGTTGGGTCTTTGTATGTCACCATCCTCAAAGTTGTCCGGGGTCACTGCTCACTTGACGGCTTGCTATCTTGGGTCCATCTCAACACAAGACATGGTCAGTGCACGGAATACTTGTGTTAATCTTGATCTTCCCTAGAGGGACATAACTCCCATGGACCTTGATCCCTAATTATGCCAGGTTTTCTCAAGACTCTGTACCTTTGGCTTTGACTCTGTACCAGACTTCCACTTATTTTTCAGCAATTCACTTCCATAAGTATTTGGTCCAGCCCTGTTGTTCTGAGTTCTTGATAGAAAGGGCTTTGGACAAATGCTCCTCTGGGAGATTAATTTCCCATCAGTGCAGTTTGGCCCAGTAGACAACTTACAAGGATTTATTTTTTTTCCTATACTTGTGCCTCAGTTCCTAGTTCTATGAGTAAACCATCTTATGGGTTGGGAAAATAGTTGCTGAAATTCAAATTAGTCTCTGCAATTCCTACGTTTCTGGTTTGTTAGTCAATCGGATTGCTGTTTAGACTGGGTCCCTCACGGCAACACCCGTGGTGCCCACAGGGCACTGTGTTGGTGGAAGGGAGTGGCTCCATGCCAGGTAAGCAACTCAGACTTCCAACATCTGATGCCCAGCTACCCACAGAGGAGCCATAAGTTCCGGGCAGCTCACCTTCCCCACGCCTCCACCTTCTTTTCTACAGTATCAGTTAAGAACAGGGACTTTGGAGCCAGGCTAAGTGGGTTCAAATGCTGACTATGCCCTTTACTAGCTAATGTGACCTTGAGCAAGTTTCTTAACCTCCGTGCTCAGGTCTTCTCATTTTTACTGCTGCCTACCTCGTGTGGGACTCTTGTAGTCCGGGTAGAGCACCTACAACGTGGCCTGGCAAGTGAGAAGTGTTCAAGAAAGCTTAGCTACTTGGTGTATTTCATGGAGTTAGTATTACAGCATGCCTACAACTCTCACAAGAGCGCAGAGAATATCATATCCAATTGACTGTTTTTGATTGTCATTTGAAATGCTTGGAGTGGGAAAAGAAAGAAAGAAAAAAAACACAAAACAAAAAAATGCTTGGAGTAACAGCACTGAGCAGAGTTTCTATTTAAGGGCAAAGGAAAGAGATGCTTCAACCAGTTAATCCAAGAAGACAAGCATATTTTCAAGGATCATTTCTATGTGCAGTATCTTCCTTGACTTTCTCTCTTCCATAAAATATTTTTAACATTTTAAAGCCATATTTGCAAACAGAAAGATATGGAGGAAATACTTATAAAACCTGTAATTTGTAGTACCTACTATAAATCTAACAAAATGATAAAATGAGGGTTGGTAAATTCTATGAGTGATTTTTTTTTTCAATTCAGGAGGTAATATACTTACAGATAGCGTAGTAAATACAAATTAAAGTAACTAACCCCTGGGGTGCCTGAGTGGTTCAGTTGGTTAAGCGTCTGCCTTTGGCTCAGGTCATGATCCCAGGGTCTTGGGATCGAGGCCCACGTCGGGCTCCCTGCTCAGCGGGGAGTCTGCTTCTCCCTCTGCCTCTGCTGCTCCCCCTGCTTGACTCTCTTTCTCAAATAAGTAAATAAAATCCTAAAAAAATAAAGTAACTAACCCTTAATCCCTTCTATTATTATAAATAATCCCTTTTATTATTATAAAAATTATAGTAATAAATCTTATGCTCTACTTCTTTCCAGTCTTCTGTACATGGAAAACAAATTAAGCTCATACTATATTACCTGATATTCTGCTTGGTAATTAAATCGTGTTTTCCAATGTCTTTTAATGACTATTATGATTCTATTATGATTATACCAGAGATAGTGCTTAAATATTTCACTTACCCATTCTTTTAGTGAAAATGATAAGGTTACAGAAGAATCCCATACATAAATCGTTGCTCAGTGTTCAAGCTATTGCTTTGCATTTCCTAAATAGTAGATAATGGTATTAACGTGAAGGCCCATGAATTCAAGTGTCATTCACATGTCAAGACTGCAGTCCCTGAACCAACAGGTTCTCAAACAGGTTGAGGCCCTTGTCTGTTTAACTACTGTGAGATTGTGATTTATAATAAGAAATATATATTTGGTCTTCCCTGTTTGGGGCACAGAGCTCCTAAAACCCTTGGAATTCACTAAGTGAGGAGAGAGACAAAAGTATCTCTTGCTATGCTAATGAGGTAACTTTTGGCCCCCGCCTAAGGATGGGGGCTGGTTGCCAAAAGAACCAATCACGGGAGGGGTGCCTGGGTGACTCAGTCAGTTAAGAGGCTGGCTCTTGGTTTCCATTCAGGTCATGATCTCAGTGTCCTGGGATTGAGCCCCGGGTTGGCTCTGGGCTCAGTGTGAAGTCTGCTTGAGATTCTCTCTCTCTCTCTCTCTCTCTCTCCCTCTCCCTCTCTCCCCCCCACCATCCCTCCTCACTCTGTCTCTCAAATAAATAAATAAATCTTTTTTTCTTTTCAAAGAGCCCATTATGTGATTAGAGGATTGGAACTTTCATTCACACTCCCCCCCCAACCTCCACGGAGGGGAAGAGGGGCTGGACATTGAATACCCAGTAGCCAATGATTTAATCAATTGTGCCTATGTAATGAAGCCTCCATAAAAACCCAAAGGACTGGTTTGGGAGAGCTTTCAGGTTGGCGAGCAAGTTCAGGTACAGGCCAGTGGTGCCCTGGAGAGGGCATGGCAGCCCTGTGCCCCTTCCCACCTACCCTGCCCTGTACATCTCTTCCAGCTGGATGTTTCCAAGTTCTATCCTTTCATAATAAACCAGTGATCTAGTAAGTAAAGCATTTCCCGAGTTCTGTGAGCAGCTCCAGTAAATTCCTTGGACCCTAGGAGGAGGTCGTGTGAATCACTGATTTGTAGCCAGTAGGTCAGAAGTACAAGTAACAACCTGGATTTATGAGTGGCATCTGGAGTTCAAGGAGAGGGTCTTTGGAACCTCCAAGCCTTAGCCGGTCAGTCAGAAGCACAGGTGACAACTTAGGCTTGCACCTGGTACCTGATGGAGCCGGTGGGGTGGTGGGGGGTGGGCAGTCTTATAGGACCAAGCCCTTCACATGTGGAACCTGATGTTGTCTCTGGGGCAGATAGTGTCAGAATGGAGCTGAACTGTAGGACCCCTAGCTGGTGTCTGAGAATTGCTTGCTGGTGGTGTGGGGAACTGCCTCCCTGCATTGGAAATTGGGGGAAAGAGCCCAAAAATAACCACTGTGCTGGTCTCCTGAGAGACATTAGAGGAGAGAGAGGCTCCTGCTTTTAAGAATCTCACGTTTCTGTGGAGCCTGGGTAGCTCGGTCAGCTGAGCGTCTGACTCTGGATCTCAGCTCAGGGTCTTGCTTTCAGGGTCATGAGTTCAAGCCCCACATTGGACTCCACGTTGGGCATGGAGCCTACTAAAAAAAAAAAAAAAAAAAGCCTCATGCTTCTGCAATAACCTCTCTCCTTTCCCTAGGGCACTGTCCATGATTGGCCTAGCGCTGATAGCTCTGGGAACCGGAGGAATAAAGCCCTGTGTGTCTGCATTTGGTGGAGATCAGTTTGAAGAGGGCCAGGTAAGCTCACATGCCTTCACAGAAACTACCTAAATGAGTTATAAACCTCCAGGAATCACATTCCCCTGACACAAGGTCTGTTCTCCGTTTGATTCTTTTCAAGGACATTTGAAAGTAGGATATTGAGCAAAACTAAGTGAGAAGTGCAGACAGATCACCAGCTACATTTTATCCATTGATACATAACTGGAGTCCTATTGTAACTTTCTTCCTTTTTATTACAGGAAAAACAAAGAAACAGATTCTTTTCCATCTTTTATTTGGCCATTAATGCTGGAAGCTTGCTTTCTACTATCATCACTCCCATGCTCAGAGGTAAAAAAATATCTGAAGGGGACTTCTGTTTTTCTCTTTTCAATTACGGAGAGAAAGTCAGGTGGAAAGCTTAAGTCTTTGTTCCGTGTGTTCATTTTGTCCCTCTTTTCTCCCGTTATACTTCTGCAGCTGGATACATGGTGTACACTTGGAAATTCAGATAAGCTTCTTGTCTTTTCTAATCTTTCTTGAGCCCCTGATCCCAAGGACCCCTGAAGAATCTAAAACATCCCACGTATAGCCATCAATTTTTCTAAATGATTATTAATGCAAAGTCTTTGTTCACGGTAAAGGATGAGACGAGAGGTGCTGTTTGGAAACCACACCTGGATGGGTCATGGTTGACATTTTTGCTTTCAAGCTTTGCTCCCCGGTGACGTTCAGTGAGCTAGGAAGAATTTAATGGGCAGAGTTTTATTCTTTGCATTCCTCTCATCTCAGCTATTTCTAAAAGAACTGCCCGGGAAAGAGAATGAGGCAGCAGCTATCAACAGCTCGCAGGTTTCTATGCTGGTGGACACGCCACTGAGAGTTTGTGAATTTCCCACACGGAAGGAAATATTCAGGGACAGATTAGACCCAAACAACCCCTGGTGTGGCCACAATGCCAACCAAATTAAATGATGAAAGAAAATATTTTGTGGGGATTTATGTATTTCTGTGTGGAGTAGTAATTTGAAGATGACACTTAAACCCCATTACAGCTTGTTTTGTACAAACGTTTATTGGCTTGTATTCTTACATTATGTTCCCTCCCTTCCCCTCCCCTCCCCGCCTCCACTTCCTACTAGAATATGTACTTGCGTGTTTGAATTGCAAAATGTGTGAAAGGATCATTTTAAAGGAAAAATCGTGGCTCTCATACAAATAGGAAATGAGCAGGTACTGAGATTTTATATGACTTATTAATTAAGGAGGAAGCTGGAATACTGCCACAATCGGCATACTAAGCATTTGACCAACAGAGACTGACACTCTTCACAGAGGGACGAGTCCTTTTGCATTGCCACGAACTGGAATCATTCGTACAGCTATGAATGAGGAACATTTGCTGGACAATCAGTTTTCTATGAGTTAACTTCTTTCTCTCCAGAACTGTGAAACAGCTAGTCAAAGACAGAGTCAGACCCCCTTCAGGTCACATTATTCCTGGAGGCTCCATTCCATTAAAGGAATTCCCAATAATCTCTGTCGCTCTTTCCAAAGTCTGTATTTTCCTCCTGACCAGTCCTAGGATCTCAGAGGTAAAACAGACCTGCAGTCAGGGGCTAGCAAACTATGGCCAAGGGGCCAGATCCAGAAATCTGAACAAGACCATCCATTTGTCTGTTGTCTATGGCTGCTTTCATCTTACAAAGTCAGGGTTGGATGGTTGAGACAAAGACTGAATCATCCACAAAGTCTGAAGTATTTACTACCTGGCTCTTCACAGAAAAGTTTATTGGCCCCCGCCCTGGGCCATCCAGTTGCTTTCTAATTAGCATGAATTCAAGAACACACAATCTTGATTTCCTAGGGTACTTTTGGTTTTATTTACTGAGTCCCCTGTCTTAAGTCACTGTATCCAAGTCACTTCTATCTCTCCCACTAAGCAAATCCACATTAGGGGTTCCCATGGATTTTGGCTTGCCCAGTATCAGCATCTATTTAGGGTCTAAGATTAGGAGCTGTGTTCAGCTCCCACTCCTACTCCAAAGCTGCTTGGCTCAGCAGGCAATGAAATCAGTAAGGCAAATGGATAAGTTGAGAGCATTAAGTGAAAACGATATGTAATAACCAGTTAGGGATTTTTAAAAATGGTAACCTTGTGAGCGTTACCAATGCCATAATGAATTTTAATCTTGTAATTTCTCCTCAGTTCAACAATGTGGAATTCATAGTAAACAAGCCTGTTACCCACTGGCCTTTGGGGTTCCTGCAGCTCTCATGGCCATATCTCTGAGTAAGTAGAAATCAGCTGCATTAGTGCAATCCTGTGATCAGGTCAGACCCTCCCCTTAACTGCTGCAACCAATTTGTAGAAGATCATGGGGCAAATTGTACTAAGAATTCCCGTGCTCTGAGAATCAAAGTAGAGTTGGCATATTGTTTCAGAGGAAATAAGGTGAAAAAAGGGTTTACAGGAAAAGGGATCTATTGAGCTGGGTATTGGAAGGTTTGATACTATTTAGGCAGACTAAGGTGAAAGTGATGGACTCGGTTAGACTTGACGACCCCATGGCCAAAAGCTTTTGTTCGGATCCACATGTGCTCGTCTCCAGCTTGCCCAAAACAAGACAGCCTGGTCCAGTTCCTGTTTAAATACTTCCAATGAGTATCTAGGTTTCCATAATGTATCATCTCAAAATGCGTCCACCCGAGGGGATGCCTGGGTGACTCAGTTGGTTGGGCTGTCACTTTCTCTGATTTTTTTTTTTTTTTTTTTTTTTTTTTTTTTTTTTAGTTTTTAAGAGCGTTGAGTATGGCCACTTTAACCCTGTTTGCCCAGCTTGTGGCAATTTCACTTTATCCACAAACCTGTGCTGGAGCTCAATATTTTCCCCTCTTCCTGTGCCTATTTTCTTCCATAGTTCCAAACACCACCCCACTCCTCTAAAAGGCTCACGTACAACTTCTCTCTGATTCTGGGTAAGGAGATAGAGAGGATTTCAAAAACTACTGTTCTAGGCAAAACGCTGTATTCAGTTGGCATTAGGTAAATTTTCATTTAATCTGAGTCATTCTTACATCAAAGATTATATTTTAGTAGTAATAAGCTTCAGTGTCTGTGTATGAGAACACAAATATAACATCGCTCAGAAGCTTCGGTGATTGTTAGGAACCAAAGCACTTTCTAAACGGGGAGATAGGTAGGCAAGGCCATTCTGTGAGTAATCCCAGTATTTCCAAAGCAAGGTTGTAACTCAAATAAAAGCACATCTTCTAGGTCAGGTCACAGGTAGTTCTGTCCAATGCCTTGTTAACATGTCTTCTTTTCCTTCCCAGTTGTGTTTGTCATTGGCAGTGCGATGTACAAGAAGTTTCAGCCCCAGGGTAATGTCATGGGTAAAGTTGTCAAGTGCATTGGTGTAAGTATTTTGTAGCTCTCTCTCTCAAAGACATTTAGTCACCCCAGAACATTCTACTCCCTTTAAAGTAAAATGCGATGGAGCGTTGACTTTTCTTTAAACGTTTTATTATTGTTTTTACCTGTTGCGATATAAACTGAAGTCTCTTATAAAACTCACCAAATGGAAAAGGACACAGAGGGATAAAGAGGGAGGGATAGAAAGGGCTTTTGAACTGTTAAATTAGATCAGTGGTCAAGGAAATACAAAGCAGAACCACTCTCAGCAGTCAAACCAGTAGTCCTGGCTGACGTTGGTCAAGAAGGCGAGAAGCCGAAGGCGAGAGGCATGGTTTCATGCTGTGTATCATGGGTCTGAAGTGTGAAAAGTGTCAGCCATGCTACTCTCAGGAATTAAGGTGAAGAAAATAACTTTTTAAAATGAACACACTAAATAGGGGCCCCTGAGTGGCTCAGTCGATTGTCTGCCTTTGGCTCTGGTCATGAACCCAGAGTCCTGGGATCGAGTCCCACGTTGGGCTCCCTGCTCAGTGGGGAGTCTGCTTCTCCCTCTCCCCTGCTGGTGCTCCCTCTCTCTCTCTCTCTCTGACAAATAAATAAAATCTTAAAAAAATAAAATAAAATGAACACAAAATGAACAGAGATTCACGTATGAAGATTATCAATATAATATTTAGAACAGCAAAAATTCATTACACCAAATTGCTGGACACAGAACAGCGCTGAACTCACAGTACATTGGCCATCTTATGTGCTGTCAGAAGCCTTATTTTCAAAGACTGGTGACAGGAACATGCAGCATATGGTTTCTTCTGTATGCATCTATGTGGTATGTGTCCATACAGGCATATTTAAAGACAGGAAATAAATGTTGAGCGTAGGGAATCTTTCAAAAAAGGAATCAAGTAACTTTCCTCCCTATATAGTCCCTGTTTTTAAAATAAATAGACAACATTGTATAATTAGGGGGAATGTATCATTTATTTAAACAAAACACATGTGTGGATGGTCTTTTGGGTGAAAAGATAGCCTTAAAATAATTTTAGCCCTTTGTTTGCCCTTTGCCTGGCTTTATTGCATTAAATTATACACATGTACGTTAGGTTGTGAAATAAGCATGTCCTATCAAGGTCAGAAAACCTCCCTCCTCTTGCCGCTAGGCCTCCTGCACTTTCCCCTCACATGAGATCAATTCCCATGACACATGTTTTTTCTAAGCTAAAAGCAGATCTTACCAATTATCTCTCCAAGTCTTTCCTTAACAAGGACATGACGACTTAAAACAACAAAAGAACAACATGAGGCTATTTAGAGCCACACGAATTGTACTTTGTGGTATTCTCAAATCAGCCCTTCACTCTGAGCCCCTGCCTGATGGTCACACGTGAGTCCCCCAGCCACCTGGGGCATCACCTTCTCTTGCTGCTGGTATGGTGGACCTGCGCCCCTAGCCGGGTAGCAGCCAGCCACGTGTGGCGGTCCCACATTTGAGATGTGGCAAGTGCAACTGGAAACCGAGTTTTAAATTGCATTTCACTCAAATTAAGTTACATAACTTCTTATAAATGTATTCTGGATCGTGGGTTCTCAGTCTTAAATTTTATTTTATTTTTTAAATTATTATTATTATTATTATTATTATCTGCCCCAGGGGTACAGGTCTGTGAATCATCAGGCTTACACATTTCACAGCACTCACCGTAGCACAAATCCTCCCCAAGGTCCGTAATTAGTCTTAAATTTTAAAACTGATGCTCCGCTCAGTAAGATACTTAAAACTTTTAAGTATCTTTGGAACAACTGAGGTATATAAATTGACGTTTCAAGACATAAATTTTATGAGAAGTAAACCCAAATTCAACATTTCTGATAAAAATTGAGCATCCACTTTGAGATGTTGTGTAAGTGTAAAATATACCCTGATTTTGAAGCCTTGGCATGAAAAAAAAGAATGTAGAAATTCTCATCAATTTTAATATTTGGTAGTATTAATAATTATTTACATAAATTATATATTTGTATACATATACAATGTATATATGTATAAATGTGTTACATACATACATAATAATATAATATTTATATGTATGTAAATTATTTACATACACTTCATTGATTTACCATTACTCTTAATTTATTACATATTAAGATCATATTTGAGGTTTATTGGGTTAAATAACATATAACATATTTAAAATTTATTTCACCTGTTTCCCTGTTACTTTTTAATACTTATATATATTTTTACTTTAATTATTTTAATTCTGGTATAGTTTTTTTAAAAGATTTTATTTATCAGAGAGAGAGAATGAGAGAGAAATTTTATTTATTTATTTACTTACTTACTTACTTACTTGAGAGAGATCTTGGGACCCTGAGATCATGACCCGGGCCAAAGGCAGATGCTTAACCGACTGAGCCACCCAGGCACTGCTGATTCTGGTAGAGTTGAGGCACTTTCTGAATTATATCAGTTTCAGGTGTATCCGTATATCTTTTTAATACGGCTACAGAAAACTTCAATCACAAATGGTACACATTATATTTCCATCGACGACTCCACACCAGAGGGCGTGGAGAGTAAAGTAGTAATAGTATGACTTTGTCTACCCCACTCAGAGGCTTATAGTTAGAAAGAGATTAGAAATGAACGCAGGTTATGCCTCTCACGTCATCATTACACGAGCGTATACAATCTCATATCCATCTTTTCTCAGGAACACAGTTTTCCCTGAAAGGCAGTTTCACTGAAATGTGTTTTCCTGATAAAGTAGTCGGTTCTGTTTTGAAATTTGATTTTTCTTCCTTCCTGCAGTTTGCCCTCAAAAATAGGTTTAGGCACCGGAGTAAGGCATTTCCCAAGAGGGAGCACTGGCTGGACTGGGCTCGAGAGAAATACGATGTAAGTGGCCAGTCCCACCGCGGTGGCCCCAGCTCTCCCTCCAGGAGGCGCACAGCCCGGGCGTGATTCCTGTGACTCAGGCCACGTGCACAAAATTATCGGCCGTAGTCTTGTAAACTCAGCTAGGGTTTTAGATAAGACTATGCAAGAGTGTTTTTTAATATGGAACAGACCTTGATAAACAACAGGTGGAATTTATCTGGAAACCATGTTTCCATGTTCCACTTATCTGGAAACCATGCTATCTTCTCATAGTTTTTCATTTGGCATAATCTGTCATTAATTATATGTGGTTGTGATCACGTAATGAGTTTGAAAACGGAAGAGTCGGATGGGGGCGGGGTTTTCATTTATTGGAAGTACATTTAACTCCTAGTAAAATGCCTTCTAAGCATTTTTAAGTAGCTGAAGAGTTTGGAGTTTTCTCATAAAAAATCTGGGGTAAGATCCTTTGGAATAACTAGTCACCTCCGGATGCAAGTTTGTCCATGCTAAGACAACGTCGCGGATAGCCGTGAGTGACACAGGTCGTGGCTGACTTGTCCTTTCCCCACTTCATCAACAGGAGCGGCTCATCACTCAAATTAAGATGGTTACAAGGGTGATGTTCCTGTACATTCCACTTCCAATGTTCTGGGCCCTGTTCGACCAGCAGGTAGCGTGAAGCTGTGTTTCTGTACAAATGTCTGTATTTAGCCGACCTTCTGTGGGTCATACCACATGATGTGGTACAGGGTGGTAGCTAGTATTTAGCTCCTAAAGACATTCTCTTCTGGTTTCTTTTTATACTTCATTTATTGACTAAGTTTTAGATCATGCTGAGTTTCCTTTTTTTTTTTTTAAGGTTTATTTGAGAGAGAGTGTATGTGTTTGTGTGCGCATGTGCGCGAGTTAGGGGAGGGGTAGAGGGAGAGAAAGAGTTCCAAGCAGACTCCTTGCTGAGCATGGAGCCCGACCTGGGGCTCAGTCCCACGACCTGTGAGACCATGACCTGAGCCAAAATCGTGAGTCGGGCACTTAACCAACTGAGCCACCCAGGCACCCCGCACTGAATTTCTTTAAAACAAAACAATTGTAGATGGTTCTGTCCACATTTCTGTTGCAAGACAGAAGAAAATTAGTTGTGGTCAAGTAAACAAGACTTGGGAAAGATTTGATCAAGGTGTCTAGGACTCTTCCCCGTCAAACTGAGAATAAAGAATTAGTTTTTCTGAAACAGTATTCTCTCTTTTTTTTTTTAAAGATTTTATTTATTTATTTGACAGAGAGATAGAGAGCACAAGTAGGCAGAGTGGCAGGCAGAGGGAGAGGGAGAAGCAGGCTCTCTGCTGAGCAGGGAGCCTGATGTGGGGCTCGATCCCAGGACCCTGAGATCATGACCTGAGCTGAAGGCAGCTGCTTAACCAACTGAACCCAGGTGCCCCCTAAAACAGTATTCTTGGAGGATGTACAACATTGCCTTTTATGGGATCCATTGAATATTTAAGCTGAGAAGGGCTCAATACCTCTTGCTCTAAAATGGAACACTTAAGCTAGAAGTGCTTTCCAGAGATTTGAGATGACTGCCCAAGTCATTCTGATCAGAGCAAGGAACTAGAGCCCAGCTCACTGCCTTGTCGCCCTGCTCTTGCTCCCGCAGGCATAGGAATTTTTCAGATTTGGGTTAAACAACTCAATGCATGGTACTCAGTAGCCAAAGTTATAAGATATTGCTTCTCCTAGAAATTGGAGCTTCAAAAAAATTTATAAGGTTTTATTGTGCAGGAAGGATTATTTTTTAAAAAGGTTTTATTTATTTATGAGAAAGAGAGAGAACGCACATGAACACGGGGAGGGAGAGGGAAAAGCAGGCTTCCCACTGAGCAGGGAGCCCCGTCTTGGGGCTTGATCTCAGGACCCTAGAATCATGACCTGAACTAAGGCAGTCGCTTAACCAATTGAGCCACCTAGGTGCCCCCAGGAAGCATTATTATAAGGGCAAAACATCTCTTGGAAAAAACTTGAGCAAACACACTAATCTCCTTATTTGTAAGTATAGAATTTAGACTAGCATGTTATGCACAGGGAGGCAGTTTTGCATGTTGAGTGGAAACCAGCTCTTAGAATCAGACCTGAACTAGAAATACACACTCATCACCTTTTAGCTATATGCCTGGGGGGATTCCATAACTCTCCTAGAAGGGTAATCACCCATGGAAAGGCTGTGGGGATCAAATTAGAGACTGTGTATAAAGCGATCCCTGACTGGCATCTGTTAAGAACTCAAGCATGGGGCACCTGGCACTGAGCACATGACTCTTGATCTCAGGGTCAGGAATTCAAGCCCCATGTTGGGTGTAGAGGTTACTTAAAAAAAAAAAAAGAAGAAGAAGAAGAAGAAGAAAGAAAAAGAAAAAAGAATTCAAGCAGTGGCCTATTTCCTGACTTTCCGTGATGCCTTCTAAATGGAGTTGACAGATGATGTTGAAACCTTTATGGGTTTAGTCATCTGTGGAAATAATCACGTGTATTTGTACAGTCCTGAGTCTCCTCTTTACAAAATAGGTTGAATGTACCTAGGCTGCCCAGGTTGAAATCCATCGCTCTCTGGATGGATTTCTACTGCAGGACAGCCTAGATCGTCAGAAATGGCCCTTAGGCAATAGTGATGTTCTTGAAGCTGTGATGCCAGTGAGCATAGACTATCCTCCGTGGGCGTGGCCTCCTCCACCTTGCAGGTGATGTCATGCTTTCCAACAGGCCTCAGACGTGCATCTTTGTATTTCCTAAGGATAGCTGCATTTCAGGGTAGTGCTTTGTAGATTCTTCATCGGGGATGGGACAACTAGATGTCGTGCTAATTTGTACAGCAGAAACACAAGGGGCTTGGTTTTACCTAATGTTCCAGTGGAGCTGGAAGATAAACTTGATGTTGCAAAAACATTTAAATCCCATAACACTCCAGACTTCGTTCCTGATCTGGAAAAGACTCAAACTTGACTTGTAAGATGTTTAAAACTCACATGCCCAAATGATGCAGTGAACATATTCATTTTTCAGGGCTCCAGGTGGACTCTGCAAGCAACAGCTATGAATGGGAAAATTGTAAGTTCAGGGTATCAAGCTTCTCTACCTCCCCTGGTCACTGTTCCTTTGCTCCAATCCCTTGGCCCCCTTTCCCCTTCCCTGTCATGACGTTCTTCATCCCTCCCAGATGATCATCTGTGAGTCCTATCAGTAAGACTTCTCTCCCCTCTTTTTAGGGACTTGTTGAAATTCAGCCGGATCAGATGCAGGTAGGAAGAAAATACTTAAGTTGCCGTCTGAGTTCAAAGTCACCTCTGGGACCACGGCTAACGGTTCATTTCCACTTCACCCGCAGACCGTGAACGCCATCTTGATTGTCATCATGGTCCCCATCGTGGATGCCGTGGTCTATCCTCTGATTGCAAAATGTGGCTTCAATTTCACGTAGGTGACCGGCAGGGTGGGGGTGGGGTGAGGAAAGAATATCTCCCATCCCACCACACCACCTATATGATGAGGTTTTTAAAGAATTATATTTGAATTAGAAGACAGTGTGCTCATGTTTCTGGAAATTTGCCCTGAAACTAAAAGTTCTATTAAGGGCAGCCAGAAAAGCTTCTAATTAAAGCTCTTCATATATGTAGACAATAGACATGTTAACAATCATCCGAAGTATCACCTGACCTATAGTTTCTAGAAATTAAATGCAAAAATGCAAATAAGAAGCGGCATTACCTTTACCCCTCTTAGTGTTGATCATAAATAAGAGAGCACGAGACATTTTCATACGGTGTTTTTCATAGTTTTGTTCGGGCGGATGGTGGGAAAGGAGTGTGATCATTAGCTCGATGGTGTGAGGCTGGCGGAGAGTCACTCTTCCCCTTGTCTCCCAGCTCCTTGAGGAAGATGACAGTTGGAATGTTCCTGGCTTCCATGGCTTTTGTAGTGGCAGCAATCGTGCAGGTGGAAATTGATGTAAGTTGCCCTCCGATTCCCCAGGGCCCTTTCCTGCGTGTCCGGTGGGGCATTCAGAAGGCGTCTTTCTCCAGGACCGCAAGGAGGCCTGGGTCTCTGCCGACAGACGGTCCCGGTGCTGGGGACCATGTGGAGAGGCCTCCAGGCAGCGTGCACCGCAGGTCCTCAGCACTGTGAAGGGGCAGCCAGGAGGAGGGTCGGATGGGTGTGTTTTAGCAGGAGCAAGGGGGATGGCGGTTACACAGGGAGTTTCTGTGGACACGGTTTTTGTAATGGGAGTTGGAATTTATAGAACTTTTTTCACAAGCTGAACTCCTAGGAAGTCAGGTGAGAGGTTCATGCCTCTCAAACAGGCAGCATTTTGTAAATGTTTCAACTGTGTTCGGGAAGATGCCTTTGTATTCTGATGTTTCTCGTGATGTTAGTTCCCACACCTGTCCTCAGTCGGCCAGATCCACGGTGGCACTAAACCCAATTCCTGGTGCCCTCAGTGTGAAAGCAGGCTAGACACGGGCGTTGTGTAGTATGTGAGACAGGAGGTAAACGCTCTCCCCCCAACCTCCTCCTTTCTCCGCCTCTGTCTCCTCCCCTCTGGCTCTGTGTGTATCCCTCTCTCTGACTCTCTGTTTCTGTCTTTCTCTCTCCCTCCTTCCTTCTCTCCCTCTAATTTTTTCTTTTTAAATTTTTAAGTGTGATAAAATATACATAACAAAAATTTACCATCTTACCCTTTTCCAAGTGTACCCTTCAGTCGTGTTAAATGCGTTCACGTTCTTGTGCAACTCATCTCCAGAACACTTTTCATCTTGCAAAACAAAAACTCTGTGCCCATAGAAAAACAACTCCCACTTCCCATCCCCACCCCCTACCTCCGCCAGCCCCTGGCACTCACCATTCCACTTTCCGTCTGTATGACAGACACTTTGTCTGTATGACAAGTACTCTTGGTACTTCATGTAAGTGGATTCGTATAGTATCGGTCCCTTGTGATTGGCTGATTTCACTGAGCTTAATTAACATCCTTGACGTTCATCGTGTCATAGCAGGTGTCCAGATCTCCTTCTCTTTCTACAGTGGAATCATAGTCTACTGTTGGATGGACTACTTTTTGTTGATCTGTCTGTCAGTGGGAATTTGGGTAGTTCTCATGTGTTACCCTGAGTAGGGCTCCTGCTCATGTGGATGTACTCGCTTGCTCCTGAACATGGCTAGCTTTGTGGAAAATGAACTGTGGAGCTAGGATAGACTTCTAGAATAGAATAGGCTGCTTGAAGGACCCTGGGATTGGAGAGAGAGCACTGTCGGAAAAAGGCAGGACCCCTGAACAAACGTGTGGAGGCAGGAGGCATAGATCAGTTGTGAAAGGGTGTTTAGGGCACCGTCAGGACATGGCTGAGGCCCCCAGAGTTAGAGGGGACAGTGTTAGCCCCCCAGGAGAGCAGATCTCATGTGCTACAGCAAGATACATGTTTATTCGGGTTGTCTTTACTCTGACCCCCTCAGATAGGAGGCTTCATAACCTGGCATCCTTCAGCCTGGATGTGTTAAGACCAAGAGCATCCTCTTTGTGATCACTTCCCTGTTCTGTACAAACATCATTTCCTCTTGGTGCTGGGAGGCCAGTGGTTGGAGGCCTTGTGGGGGTGTTTGGTCTCTCAGCCCGGACAGCTTTCCACAGCTGGAGGGCAGGGGTGCTGGTGGTGAGGCCACCAAGATATTGAAGCTTATCTTCAATCTTCGTGGAAGACACCACTGCTGGCTTTCTTTTATTTTTCTCAGAAAACTCTCCCAGTCTTCCCCAAGCAAAATGAAGTCCAAATTAAAGTATTGAATATAGGAGACGGTAACATGACTATATCTTTTCCTGGAATGGAAGTGACATATCCCCAGATGACTCCAGTAAGTAGAAGGAAATGCAACTTTCCTTTTTCTCTTCTGACCTGAGTTATAATAGGCTTGGGGGAAACTGATCTTCTCAATCCTTATATAATTCCTACAACAAGCATGGAAGTGAAATGCCTTAGTGTCTCAGTCTCCTTTGGGCTTCAGTCTAGACCAGTGTGCCTTGAACTTTAATGGGCAGGTGAATCACCTGGGGAATTTGTAAAATTTTGCGTTTTTAACATGCTGTCTCTCAGGGAAGAGTTGCCACAGTTGGTGCATGGAGCCACACTTTAAATAGCAAGGCTCTGTCTGGTTCTCTACCATTTGGCCGCCTCAGGGACATCTGGCACTTTCTGGAGACAGTTTTCATTGTCACAACTGAGAGCCTGCTATTGAGATTTCAGAGGAAGGAAGCCAGGGAGGCTGATGCACGGTCCTACAACCAAGACTTATCTGGTCCCAAATGTCGGCACAGCCCAGGTTGAAAAGCCCTCCTCTGGATGGTCACTGGTCTCAATCAGAGGTTCTCAACCTGGACTCCATATTAGAATCACCTGGAGAGCTCGGAAAATTCTGATCCCCAGAGATTTTGATTTAACTGGTCTCATTCCTGTTCAGCCACGGTTGAGAGCCACTCCCTTATAGCTTACCAAACTGACCATCTTGAAGAAAAAAGAAAATTTGACTTCTGGTGCTTGGAGCAGCCCAGGACTGATTTTCTCCAGGGTTATTCCTTTATCCCTGATGCTGTTCTCTGCCCCACAGTAGAAATGATTTCCAGAACTTGTGTTTTCAGAAAAAGCAACAAAAAGTAAAAGGCTGTGCAAAAAGTCTAATTCTTGCATAACACTAGACAACTTCATGACGGAGTCCGTGGGAGGAGGGGCTGAGACAAACCAATGCCAGCTCCCACAAGGCATTTTTTATGTGTGTGAATGTGAACTGGGGATATCAAATAATACGCCATGATAATGTTCAGTTACACAATGCAGAACCAGGATGCGATGGTATTAACTGTGACTCCTTCTCTCCCCCCATTACAGACAAGTGAATTTATGACTTTTGATGTAGACAAACTGACAAGTATAAACATTTCTTCTCCTGGATCACCAGCCACTCCAGTGTTTTATAACTTTGAGAAGGGCCATCGCCATACCCTTCTAGTGTGGGCCCCCAATAATTACCGAGTGGTAAGTCGTTGGACACCTACAGTTGATTCTTTACTATGTGTGATGTTGGAGACACAGCCTTTCAGTTGTGTGACTTTGTTTTACCCCATGTAGCATTGTGTAAGTTAATCCTCAAGTTCTTCCTTCCTCAAGGATACAGGTCATTTGACTTTGAATAAAACTTTCGTGGACGGAAAGGGTTAATATTAATTAAAAATTTTAAAAAGAACTTTTGCGGGGGTGGGGGTTCCTGGGTGGCTCAGTCAATTAAAGCATCTGACTCTTGATTCCAGCTCAGGTCATGATCTCAGGGTTGTGAGATCGAGGCGCGTGTTGGGCTCCATGCTGGGTGTGGAGCCTGCATAAGATTATCCCTCTGCCTGTCCCCCACAACCCCCCCAAAAAAGAATTTGGGGGCACAGTAGGGGGTGTGTGTGAGTATACACAAGTCACACAGAGTACATATGTGCATTCTTAACAACTTTTTGAGATAACATTTTAAATACATTTTTAACTGTATTGGTTAAAGGAGTCATACTGGGTAATTGGAAAATTGAAACAGTCTCTGAAAAGAATATAGTGAAAATATCAAGCAAAAGCAATAAAAATACATATGAGATATTTCATGACAAAATATCAGCATCTAGATAGGCCATTTAGCACATTAGGAAACTGTGGAGGTAGAGTTGAACTGAGTGGAGGAGTGGTAGGTGTTCTGTAAGGTGAATTTCTAGAAAACTGCAAAATGGAACTAAGACTTCTTGGTCATGCGTTTTATTAGGGAGCTCTTGAGTGATTTGTTCTCCATTCTTGGGCAGTAGTGTTCTGTGGAACCACTAGAAAGCAAGCATCAAAAATTGTAGAGGCGGGCGCCTGGGTGGCTCAGTGGGTTAAAGCCGCTGCCTTCGGCTCAGGTCATGATCCCAGGGTCCTGGGATCGAGGCCCACATCGGGCTCTCTGCTCAGCAGGGAGCCTGCTTCCTCCTCTCTCCTCTCTCTCTGCCTGCCTCTCTGCNAAAAAAAAAAAAAAAAAATCTTCAAACCTTTAAAAAAAAAAAAAAAATTGTAGAGGCTCCTTTAACCTCCAGGAGAACCCCTCCAGGGGTTGAAGGATGGAGCCCTGCAAATGTTGGCATATGCCCTTAGCTCCTGGGAAAAATGTCAACATCACTCTCCTTCTCAAAGCTGAAATGGTCCTCTAAATTTATTCTAATAGATTGGATTTGAAAATGCTTTCTTTCTCAGGTAAAGGATGGCCTTAACCAGAAGCCAGAAAAAGGAGAAAATGGAATCAGGTATGTATTTTTCTTTGAAATTCCAGTCTTATCAGCTTCTTATGGAAGTAATGCATTCCCATAGTAAAGTCCAACTGCAACAAGGCTGTAAAATGAGAGTATAGGAATTTATCCCAGGAATGGAGGGCAGTTCAATATTTTTTGAAAAATCAATCAATATCATCTATCATCTTAATAAATTAAAGAGACAAATCTATATTATCATATCAATGGATGCAGGGAAAACATTTGATAAAATTCAGTGTCCATTCATGATTTTTAAAAAACCCTCAGCAAACTAGTAATTGAAGGGAACTTCCATAGTCTGAAAAAGGACATCTAAAAAACCCAAGCTACCCTTATACTTAATGGTGAAAGTCTCAATGCTCTTCCCAGAAGATCGTCCACATCCTCCACTCCTTTCCTACACCCTTCTGGATGCCAGTGCAATGAGACTAGAAAAAGAAATAAAGCATCTCAATTGGAAAGAAAGAAATAAAAAATTATTCCTACATACAGATGACATAAGGACCTTCACAGAATGTCCCAAAGACTCTACCAAAAAAATTATAGATCAATAAGTGAGTTTAGATGAGTGTAGAAATGTTATAAAATATAAGATCAACAACAAAAATCATATTTCTATTGCTAGCAATGAATGATTGGAAACTGAAATTTTAAAACTATACAATAGCTCCAAAAAAAAGATAAAATACTAGGTACAAATCCAATAAAAACATATATGAGATTTGAGAATTAAAACTACAAAAGGCTTATGAAAGAAATTAATGATGAGTGAAATAAATGGAGAGATATGCTGGCTTCATTGATCAGAATGCTTAGTACAGGGACAATATCAGTTGTCCCCAGATGGACCCATAGGGTTAGTGTAATTACTATCAAAATCATAGCATTATTTTCTATGATTTTTCCCAGTTTTATTGAGGTATAAATGACAAAATCTAATATATTTAAAGCGTACAATATGATTCGATATATGTATACATCGTGAAATACTTACACAATCACCTTACAGTGACCTTTTGTGTGTATATGTGATAAGAATGCTTAAGATCTAAAAAACATGCTTAAGCTCTAACCACTTAGCACATTTGAAATATACAATATAGTATGACCTGACTTATACTTACCATGTTGTACATTAGAACCTCAGAACTTACTCATCGTGGAACTAAAAGTTTGTACCTTTCACACAACATCTCCCTGTTTCCCACTCCCCAGTCCCCGGCAACTATTCTACTCTTTTTTTCTATGAGTTCTACTGTTTTTTAGAATCCGTATATATGTGATACCATGCAGTATTTGTCTTTGTCTCACTTGTTTTCACTTAATGTTTCTAGGTTCATCTGTGTTGTCACCGTGGTAGGGTTGCCTTCTTTTTAATGGCTAAGTAATATTTCATTTTAATACATACATACAGATATATAGATATAGGTGAATTCAATTTCATCCAAACTAAAAACAATTTATTCTGTAAATCTCAATGTTAGGAGAATGAAAAGGTAAGCTACATACTGGTATCAAATATTTACAAATAATGCATCTGACTAAGTATCTGTATCCAGAATATATAAAGTATTCTCAAAACATGATAATAAGAAAATAACCCAGTTTAAAAACAGCAAAAGATTTTGACATTTCACCAAAGAAGATATACAGATGGCAAAGAAGCACATAAAAATATGCTCAACGTCATTACCCATTAAAAAACACAAATTAAAACCACAGTGAGTTGCATGACATGCCTACTAGATAGTTATAATACTTTTTTTAAAACTGACAATACCAAATGCTGGTGAGGAGACAGAGCAACCAGAATTCCCATGCTTTGCCCGCGGGAGTGCAAAATGGTGCAGCCACTCTGAAAAACAGTGAGACAGTTTCTTATAAAATTAAGTATATATGTACCATACAACCAAGCCATCCCACTCTTAGGTATTTATGCTAGAGAAATGCAAACTTATGTTCACATGTAATTGCCAAAGATTGGAAGTCACCCAATGGCCTTCGGTGGGTGATGGATAAACAGACAACAGACTATAATACATCCATACAACAGAATATTAGGAAAAAAGGAATTATTGATACATACAATAATATAAATGAATTTCAAATGCATTGTGCTATGAAAGAAGCCTGTCTCAAAAAGTTACATACTTACTGTGTAATTCCATTTATGTGGCATTCTGGAAATGGCCAAAAAAAAAAAAGATAAGGATGTGGGAACAGATCAGTGGTTGCCTTGGGTTAGGAGTGGAGGAGAGGTTTGGCTATGGGTCTGCATGAGGGAGATGCAGGGGCCAGTGGAACTGGTCCATATCTTGGCCATGATGGTGTTTCTCTGAATCCAGACATGTTAAAATTCATAGAACTGTACACCAACAAGCCAATTTACTGTAAATACACTTTTTTTCAAAGATTTTATTTATTTATTTGAGAGAGAGAGCACGAGAGAGGTGAGCATCAGAGGGAGAAGTAGACTCCCCGCTGAGCAGGAAGCCCCCGGCAGGGCTCCATCCTGGGATCTTGGGACTCTGGAATCATGACTTGAGCTGAAGGCAGACATGACCGACTGAGCCACTCAGGTGCCCCTGAAAATAACACTTTTTAAGTAAGATTGGAAAAATCTGAATAAATTGGGGGAGAAATGAGGATAGGGCTCCTAGTTGCCTCAACTCTCACCACCAATCTCTATTTCCGTGTGACCACTCATTAACAATTTCAGATTTTAGCTTTTACCAGTTACCACTAAAACATGAATGACTGGAGGGAAAGTGTATGATTAGGAGGATGAATATTAACTTTTCATCTCTCTTCACCTCAGGCTTGTTTCACATTATTAACATTTGTAATGTTTATCTTTGTGTGTACTCCATGTGCTAGGTCAATTCTAAAAATGATTAATAACAGGATTTACAATTTGACTATCAAAATATTAGTCACAAGGTACTAAAAGCCTGAAAGGGAAGGAAATGAAACCTTATATCCTTGAAAATATATCCTCAAATTGAAATGTTCTGAATGTCAAGGTTAATTGGAATATCCTATTATATACCCTGAATTGTTCGGTGGTACCACATCTTTAAACCACAGTTTTCTTGCACAGCTTTTGGTTTTCCTGTGACTCACTTGGCTTCTTGTTGACAAAAGCATGAACCTTTACCTCCTGGGTGATCCAGAGAATGGACCCAGGGGATTCACCTTCCTCTTTGAGAACCAGCTCTTCAGTATACTCTTTGATGTAATGAGGGCATTTGCTCTATAGTCCTGTGATGCCACTGTCCTCATAGAATTTTCACTGCCTGTCCAGGGTAGCTTCTTTCTTTCTTGAATTCTGGGTCATCTTTCTTGTTTGGCTGCAGACTTGTGCTCGAATATCTGACCAAGAAAAGCTGTGAGGCAATTTGCAAGTCCTTGCTTGCCCGAAAGTGTTTTTCTGTTCTCATGCTTAGTCATAGGTTGGCCGCCATTTTCCTCCCAGAACTCTAGAGGTTTGTCTCTACTGGCATCCAGCACCTAGCTGTGCTGAAACACACACACAGCATCTGCCCTCTCTGTAGTTGATTTAATTTTCCTGTCACCAAGCTTTGGGGATCTTCTTTCTCCTTGATGTTCTCACATCTCTCTGCAGTAGAACTGCATGTGAATAGTAGCTAGCACTATGTTCTTTCGATTTTTGGTTCCTTCTCATTTTCTTTGTTCTCTTCTGTAGGGGTTTGCTAAGGCTGTCATCATGAAGTACCACAGGCTGGAAGGCTTAAACAACAGAAAATTATTTCCTCATAGTTCTGGAGGCTGGAAGCCCAACATCAAAGCATTGGCTAGATTAGTTTTCTCTGAGGCTTCTCCCCTTGGCTTAGAGATAGTCACCTTCCCTGTCTTCATATGGTCTTTCTTCTGTGTGTCTGTGTCCTAATCTTATCTTCTTACAAGAATATCAGTGATCTTGGATCCCTCATGACTTCATTTTACCTCTTTAAAGGCCCTACCTCCAGGGGGACCTGGGTGGCTCAGTCAGTTAAGCATCTGCCTTTGGCTCAGGTCATGATCTTGGGGTCCTGGGATCGAGTCCCATGTCAGGCTCCGTGCTCAGTGCAGAGTCTGCTTTTCCCTCTCCCTCTGCCCCTCCCCTGACTCATGCATGCGTGCACACATGCTCTCTCTCTCTCTCTCTCAAAATGAATAAATATCTTTTTTAAAAAAATAAAGACCCTACCTCCAAATAGTCACATTCTGAGGTCCTGAGAGTTAAGACTTCAACATGTGAATTGGGGGAGGGGTGGAGATGCAATTCAGCCCATAACATCTTATTTGTGTCTTCTGGATGTTCCTCTGTCCTGCACACATGCATATACGTATAACTGTCCTAGAAGATCTGGAAGGAAATCCTCTGGTGATGGTCATCTGGCCCTTTCCTAATCTTTGTATCTGAGTCTCTGAGCTGGAAGTACCTCTGGAATGTCCTTCGTGGCTCAGAACCATTGTTCTGATTTCTTCAGAAATGTCTCCTAACTTTGGAAAATTTGAACAGTCTAAATTATGGTATCCCTTCTTGTTCTGGTGCTATGCTAAAGCTTCGTTCTTTAAATTAATTGTCTTTGTTGAGAACTTGGGAAAGAATGACACATCAAATCAGCAACATTTCACCCCACCAACCCACCCATGTGGTAAAAGATAAGCCAGAAACTTTTTTCTTTTAATTGGTAGCATCAAATCTTTAATGGATCAGAAGATTTATTATTTCAGCAATGTCCAAGAGACAAGTCATAAAAAAGAGAAGTTCTGAGAAACTAATGTCAGAAACTAATTGATAAATAGAACAACTTTGAGAAAGTCTGGAGGTCGGATTTCAGGGTAATATATGAATTAAAGAAAGAGTACGTGGAGGGGCGCCTGGGTGGCTCAGTGGGTTAAAGCCTCTGCCTTCAGCTCAGGTCATGATCTCAGGGTCCTGGGATCGAGCCCCGCATCTGGCTCTCTGCTCAGCAGGGAGCCTGCTTCTTTCTCTCTGCCTGCCTCTCTGCCTACTTGTAATCTCTCTCTCTCTCTCTGTCAAATAAATGAATAAAATCTTTAAAAAAAAAGAAAAGAAAAGAAAAAGAATACATGGAATTTTAAACAAAATGAAATCATTTTAATTAGGTGGTATCAGCAAGTTGCAAGACTTCCATGGACTACCTTCAACAGAGTCCTTTAAGTAAAGTGACAGGGGTGTCTGGGCGGCTCAGTTGGTTAAGCATGTGACTCTTGATTTCAGCTCAGGTCATGATCTCAGAGACATAAGACTGAAGCCTGCATGGGGGTCCATGCTGAGCATGGAGCCTACTAAAGATTCTCTCCCCCTCTCCCTTTGCCCCTCCCACCAATTACATGTGCTTGCTTTCTCTCTCTCTCTCAAAAAAAAAAAAAGTGACAATACTTGGGTTGAAATTGGTTGAGAATTTGATATTGATCTTTCGCATGAATTTTTTAACATTACATATTGCTATAAATGTATATATTTACAGTGTTCTTGAGCATGTTTTTAAACTTAATATATTATTGTCCTGTATATGTTCTGCAATATTTTATGTTACAAAATATATTATAAAATATTTTAAAATTTATCCATATTACTATATGTATGTATCTCTTATCCACTCCCATAAACCACTATACAATATTCCATTCCAATTATATATGCAAATATATAATATTTATTATATATTACATTAAGTACATATATTAATATGTACTTATTTATTTATCCACTCTTTTCTTCAAGGAAATTTAGGTAATTGCCATTTTTCCAGTGTCCCAATTCACATTCATATATGATTTTTTTT
>LNAC01000006.1:5321598-5350514 GCA_002007465.1 Ailurus styani
GCTCAGTTGGTTAAGCAACTGCCTTCAGCTCAGGTCATGATCCCAGAGTCCTGAAAGTGAGTCCCACATTGGGCTCCCGGCTCCATGGGAAGTCTGCTTCTCCCTCTGACCTCCTCTCTCATGCTCTCTCTCACTCTCTCTCAAATAATAAAAATTATCTTTAAAAACTTTTATCATATCCAATAAAAATATGTAAGCATGTACCCATGAACATGGTATCTGTTAAAAATTATATATACAATTATTATACCAAATTAATAGCATTATAAATAATTTAAAAATATATTAAGAGAATGAGAAAAAAAAATCTTACAAGTATTTTTATTTGTTAGTGGTACAAAAATCACTAATGTAGATGATGTGATTATATATGCTTCATTAGTTTCTAAAAAGCTCAATTTCAGATTTAGAAAAATCTAGGCATGGCTTGGTTGTTAAGTTTGCTTCATTTCAAGTCTTGGTTTCCATGACTGTCATACTGAAAAAGATCCTTCAAGGAAGGAGTATGGTCATAAGTAGATTAAAGGAAAAACTTCATTTATAAGGATAGCTGTGAGTTTATTAAAATCATTTTGGTATTGGGACAACCGGATACCCACATGCAAAAGACTGAAGTCAGACCCTACCTGAGACCACACACAAAAATGTACTCAGTGGATCATAAATCCAGATATAACTAAAACGATAAAATTTATAAAGGAAAAATAGGAGTAAATCTTTGTGACCTGGGGTTAGACAGTGGTTTCTTAGATATGAAGCAAAAAAAAAAAAAAAAAAAAAAAAAAAAAAAAAAAAGTCACGTGGGCTTAGTCACATGGAGTTTTGGTGCTACAAGTGATACCATCATGACAGTGAAAACACAGCTCACAGAATGAGAATATTTGCAAATCATATAACTGATAAGAGACTCTGAATAAGTAAAGAACTCTTGCAGCTCAAGAGTAAAAAGACACCCAATTTTTTAAATGGGCAAAGTATTTAAAGAGATGTTTCTCAGGTGCCTGGGTGGCTCATTCAGCTAAGGGTCTGCCTTTGGCTCAGGTCATGATCCCAGAGTCCTGGGATTGAGTCCCGAGTTGGGCTCCCTGCTCAGCGGGGAGTCTGCTTCTCCCTCTCCTGCTCCCCCTTCTTGTGCTCTCTTTCTCTCTCTCTCCCTCTCTGTCAAATAAATGAATGAAATCTTAAAAAAAAAAAAGACATTTCTCCAAAGATAATACAAAAATGGTCAAAAAACCTAGGAAAAATGTGCAATGTCATTAATTATTGGGGAAATGAGAATCAAAACCACAATGAGGTACCACTTCACACTCACTAGGCACTAACCAAAAACCAAAACAAAAGCAACCAATGTACAATGTAAATGATGTACAATGTACAATGATAAAATATGCAGACAATTTGAAAAACTGTCCCTCAAAATGTTAAACAGAGAGTTACCCTGTGAGCCAGCCATTTCACTCCGATACGTCCACCCGACCATGAGGCTCCTGTTGACCCGGGTCAGGAGTCTGTTCTCCATGTTAGGCACCTGTCAAACTAAGCCAGGTCAAATGCCCAGGGACTTTAGGGCCTGAACTTAATTCAGAAAAATGTTCTCCCAGTACCTAGAATTTGACCGATATTACTTGTTGCCACAAAAATGTGGCCACATATTTTAGGAATGGACAGGTTAAATTGTTGTCTGCAGTACTTGGGTATATGATCTTATTACTGCCCATCCTTTAAACTGGATAATCGGGGGAAAGCTTTCACTCAGCTGTCTGGTAGGAAAAATCCACTAGTTGTATTCGGGGCAGCCCCCTTCTCGCTGGTGTACCATAAGAATGTCGGGGTCTTCTGTAGCCTGGCACATTGAAGGAAGGGATCTAATCTTCTGTCCACACTGTCGTCATCTATACGACCCTTTGAAGGCAAGCCACTTGACTGGCTTCATGTGACGCTTAGGCATAGGAGACTTTGCAGCCCCTGGAAGCATTGAGACCCAGCACCATGGCCTGTGGGTGCTATACTCCCGTCTGCATTCTAGCAGAGTGCCAGTCACCATCACCCAGGTCCTGTAGACACAGTCTTCCCTCTCGGAGGTGAGCTCCCTAAAAGTGTCTCTGGTTGCCAGACCGACCCTTTTCTTCCTCTCCACTCTTTGGTGCCCCTCCCTGCTCAGGCTCTAGAGGTAAAGAACAGAAAATGGCTAGGCACCTGGGTGGCTCAGTGGGTTAAGGCCTCTGCCTTCGGTTCAGGTCATGATCTCAGGGTCCTGGGATCGAGCCCCACATCAGGCTCTCTGCTCAGCAGGGAGCCTGCTTCCTCCTCTCTCTCTGCCTGCCTCTCCGCCTACTTGTGATCTCTCTCTCCCTGTCAAATAAATTAAAAATATATATAAAAAAAAAAAAGAAAAAAGAAAATGGCCTTCCATCCCCAATCTCCAGAAAGAAGCCCAGATAGAGACTGTTAGGGTACTAAGCAACTTCTACTTTGGTCCTTTAGCTCTAAAGCTTCTGAGCAAGGAACACAAAGCGTCGCCTTCTTGAATGGGGGATCAGCTCCTATTTCCATCCAGGCTAATATCCCAACATACCATTGAAATAGCTCCTAGTTACCAGGCATTTAGAACAGCTCCAGGCAGAAGACCGTGGTCAGTTGTTTTGTGTGTGTTCTCATGCGTGGGTGAACAAGGACAAACCTAGGGTGGCTTCCTTCTGCCTTTAAAAGTCTAGAACTCTTCCATAAACAACTTCAGTTCCTTCCAAAAGAGAGCACAACCCAAGTTCAGGTGCACATACTGTGACCTAAATAAAGTATCCCATAGTCCAGTCATAAGACCAATGGTTTTTCTGCCTTTAAAAGTCTAGAACTCTTCCATAAACAACTTCAGTTCCTTCCAAAAGAGAGCACAACCCAAGTTCAGGTGCACATACTGTGACCTAAATAAAGTATCCCATAGTCCAGTCATAAGACCAATGGTTTTCTTTTTTTTTCTTTTTTTTTTTTTTTTTTTTTTTTTTTAAAGATTTTATTTATTTGACACAGAGAGAGATCACAAGTAGGCAGAGAGGCAGGCAGAGAGAGGTTTTCTGTTTCAGATTTGTAAATAGTTTTGATGAGAGCTTCAACATCACAATGGGCGAGAAAGTGTATGTGAATGTCACCAGTCACAATGCCAGCGAGTATCAGTTCTTTCCGTCGGGCATGTAAGTACCAATCCTGGACGCGGCGTTCCCAAGTTCAAGGATTTCAAGTATTTTTCCTTAAACATTACGTTGAAGTTGCTAATACCAGGAAAGTTAACCTATATTACTCTTTCTTTCCATAGAAAACACTTCACATTAAGCTCAACCCAACAGATTCCACAACAGTGTAATGATGATTTCCAATCATCCTACCTTGAATTTGGTAGTGCATTCACCTATGTAATTGGAAAGAAGGTCAGTAAGTCATTCTGTTGAATCAGAAGTTCTACTCAAACATTTAGGACCTGGTAACGACTGAACTGGAGGAAAATTAGCATCTGTGTTTTAAATGGGCTTCGAATTCATTCAGTTCGCCACTAATTTCTTTAACTTACTGTTGACTTAAGTTCACTGTTACTTTTAGGATAAAAATAAACAGACTGACTAAAAGTCCACATTCATCAGTATCTGATGCCTCTTTGTAGACTATTTACATGGACTTACGAACTTTGAGTTCAAAGAGACAGCAATGTTTTAAACAAACCTGACTTCCAATCTACTCTCTGATTTAAGAGGAAAACACTAGTGAACAGATTTTCAAATACCAGAAAGGCCATTTCATCGTGAGGATAAAACGCACTGTTGCATAGTGCCATTTAAAAAGACTCACTTGAAAAATCGTATGATGTGGTTCTAGAAGTCCAAACTCCATTTGCCTGTTTGAGCAATTTTTATTCTAGAAGCGATTCTCCATTTTAATTTCTTCTCGCTTTTGCCTTATTGGTTTAGGATACGGGCTGCCCCGAATTGCACATATTTGAAGATATTTCACCCAACACAGTTAACATGGCTCTGCAGATCCCCCAGTATTTCCTCATCACCTGCGGCGAGGTGGTTTTCTCTGTCACCGGACTGGAGTTCTCTTATTCTCAGGTCTCTTGGTCATTGTTTCTACCACCCCTCCCCTACACCCCTGGTTGGACCTAACTTCAATAAGCGATATGTTTATAGTTTAGAAGATTCGGGGGCGGGGGGAAGGTTCTAGATAGCACTGTGGTAGCTTCCACCAAACAAGGTTTTTGAAATCCCCAAGTCATGTTTTTATCGAGTAATAATATGACCCTGTTTAGCTTCTTGGGTGCATGTATCATCTATCTATCTATCTATCTATCTATCTATCTATCTATCTATCTATCCATCCATATGACTCTGCATTCCCACATCATATACTAGAGATTTAGAGTCCTAAGGGGGAAAAACTGCATTAATGATCGTGACCAGGGTCACGATAGGCAGCAGATTCTGTGTTCTGAAACAACTAAATTATGTCAACTGTTCGTTATGGTGCTCATTTCTGGGTTGTGTCCTCATTATCATTAAGGCTGAGGTGAGATCTCTCCATAGCTACTGGTAAACATGCTGATTAAAGCCTAGCTTTTAAAAGTTAAAAGATACTGCTTTCAACTGTTAAAGATGAGACTCATGAGGTAGATTCTGCTGATTAGAACCTAGTTTCTCAACATTGTCTTCAAAATACAATTAAGGTCATTGTGGCCCTACAATGCCTAGCACCTTTAAGTCTTGCAGAAAGATCGAAATATGAGTTGGACAGTCCCTTTCTGCGATGATCTCACAATCGAATAAAATAACTATATCATAGGTGACAAGAAGGGTTTCATGACGTGGCAGGGAACCTCACAGCAGAGCAAGCTCCTGGCCCAGAGAGTAGCCTCCATTTAGGAGAAAGAGAATGGGATGGAGGGGTTTGCTTGGAAACCCTTCTTTTAGAATCGATTCATCTATAGGTTTACCCATTTAACTAAGGACAACTTTGCGAGGATGTGGAGAGTGAGAAATAAGGAATTCTTGTATGTTCGTACATGAGTGCTTGGAGTGTCTTGTTATCCAAGTGATAAGCCTTTTTATATGTGAACCCCCCTGACTTCCAATGTGCGTTTTTGGGGCCGACGCCCAACTGAATGCATGGCTCAGTTGTGTCTCCAGCTCCGCAGTTGCCATCTAGATAGGAATTGACTGTGTGCTGTTCCCAGGCCCCCTCCAACATGAAGTCGGTGCTTCAAGCAGGATGGCTGTTGACAGTGGCTGTTGGCAACATCATTGTGCTCATTGTCGCAGGAGCAGGCCAGTTCAGCGAACAGGTACGGGGTGGGGAAAGAGACTGTGTGTGTCTGTGGTCGTCATGATGACCCTGCCTCACCACCTGTGTATACAGATGGTCATCTAAGCTAACGGCTGAATAAAACCAGCCAGAGAGGGTGATAACCAGATGCGTTTTTGGCCAAACATGTGCCAATTCTTTATATTTCTACTTGGTGGTGTACAGTTAGAAAGTGACAACCAAAACACCCTGATTTGTGTCAACATAACTATAGCCTAATGTGGTTTACTATCAAAGGAAAGATCTTTCCTAGCTTCAGTGAATGCTGCATAATGGCCCCAAGCCAGACATTTTTTCCAGAAAGTTTCATGATACCTAAAGTTAGAGCCATTCTGAAGGTGGTTGTAATTTTTCCAGTTAACATAAAATGAGGGCTTTTCTGAAACTGAAACTCTCTCCTTTAGCATTTCAGCATATGTCTTATAAGGGGAACATCCCTTACCCTGTCTCTTTGTTCACTTTCCCCTCCAAGTCCCATCAGGCACGTGCCCATGCTGTGTGCTCATAACCTCAAGATTCTTCCAAAGGATAATGTGGGGGTCTTAACTTAGAACAAGTCAGCACACTGTTTTTTGCTCAAGAGTACCGTGTGCTGTTCTGATGGCCCCCATCCTTCTAGAGGCCAGCTCTGTCCCTTAACATGGGTTTTTCAGAAATTTTCTCTCATCTTCCCAGAGTCTTGGTTTCTGCCCTTCAGTGCAGTTCCAAAAATGTTCTCTCTCTACTCGGGCATTCAAGAAAAGCTGGGCATTCTGTATCTGTGGTGGTCGCCTACCAATTTTCCATCACCGTTCAATTGTAGAGCGCCTCCTACCTAGACACAGCAAGAAAACGTACTCCCAATGCACACAGTACCATAATCTGCATTGTTTTTGTTTTTTTCTTGCTCCAACTCCAATTCCTTCCAAGTGGGCTGAGTACATTCTATTCGCGGCATTGCTCCTGGTTGTCTGTATAATATTTGCCATCATGGCCCGGTTCTATACTTACGTCAATCCGGCGGAGATTGAAGCTCAGTTTGACGAGGATGAGAAAAAGAAAGTGGAGACGATGAATATATATTCCACAACGGTTCCCGTCTCACAGACACAGATGTGAATGTTGGGAAGCAAGTGGAGGATGGACTGGGGTCCAGAATGTGCCCTGACTTCTGTCCCCTGGTGGTGACAGGACACTCTGATGGGGAAGACTTCAGAATTGTGAACCAAGAAACTCTTTTCCAAGCAACCAGCAATGAACCTAAACCTCAAGAAGAAGTCTTTTTCTTTTAAGAAAAGTCATGTTTAAAGCACGTACACACACACACACACACCTACACATTCATTTCTACAATGATGAATCCATACCTTGCCTGTAACTCCTTTTCTACCACATAAATAAGGTTATTTTGGACTAACCAGTCATTTTCTGAAAGGGTGGCAAAGTTCCACATTGTTTGCATTCTAACTCTCTTTGGGAAAACTGTTAAACGAGGCAGGAGCCAATGTGAAAAGTAAATTTACATGCTTTAGAGTGGCATGTAATAATAAGCACCAGCTAGTATTAACGGATAACTTGACCTTTTATTTTTTGTTGTTTTATTTTTTCCATCCCCTACCTCTTTTTAAATTTTGTGTGACTCAAAAGACCACTCAGGTAATGGCCAGTAATGATTTTTTGGAGTTTCAAGGATGAAATACATTCCTGTTCTTAAGAATAAGTGTCTGTGTGTTTTCGGGGCAGGATAAGAAATCCCTGACCTGTGTCCCAATTCTAAAAGTTGTGTACACTCAATAAAATGGCATCAGAAGTTGAAAAAAGTATGAACAAAAGCAATGTCCACATACAGTAAATTCCAGGAACGTGAAATATCAAGGTTTCTTTCTTCCTGATCCTATTTTTTCCCAGAGAAATAGATACCTGTGCTTCTCTTTTATTATTAGGAGCTTGGTACGTGATACTTATGTCCCACCTTGAAGTGTTTTTCGCAATACAACCATTTTTTCTTCTCGAACAAAAATTCCTTTTTAAAAAAATATTTATTTATTGGGGAGGGGGAGGTAGAGAGGCAGACAGAGAGAATCTCGAGCAGACTCCACACTGAGCACAGAGCCCGACGCAGGACTCGATCCCACGACCCCGAGATCACAACCTGAGCCGAAATTAAGTCACACACTTAACCGACAGAGCCACCTGAATGCCCCTCAAACAAAAATTCTTGTAATATGGTGTAAATTCTTCATGACTGATTCGTCCTATAGGTATTTCTCTCAGGTTTTAGACCCAGAGTAGTTCTTCTTTGTCACTCCTACAAAAACCAGCAGCAGTTCTCAGACGAACTTCCGCACAGCTCCAAACGTTGGAACGTGCTCATCTGATTCATCAGGAGGAAGGGCCCGTGGTGGACTTCCAAGATGCTTTATGCACAAACTCATCATGGCACTGTGGAGACCGAATGAAGGGGAGACTCAAAACCCAGAGTGAGAAACACAGTGTGAGTCTCAAACCTTGATGAAGATCTTTCATACCCTTGGGATCAAGCCCTCCTTCCTTCACTGAGGCCCACAAGGCTTTTTTTTTTTTTTTTAAGATTTTATTTATTTATTTGACAGAGACACAGCGAGAGCGGGAACACAAGCAGGGAGAATGGGAGAGGGAGAAGCAGGCTTTCCGCTGAGCAGGAAGCCCCATGCAGGACTCAATCCCAGGACCCTGGGATCATGACCTGAGCCAAGGCAGATGCTTAACGACTGAGCTACTTAGGCGCCCCAAGGCTTTTTTTTTTTTTTTTTTTTTTTAAACTCACGACACATCTCCTTTCTCTCTGATCACACTGATCCGACTAACAGTGACTTTCCTCTGGAATGCATCAAGTTCTCATTTCCAGGTCAGGAGAAAAATCAGGTCCTGAGACACACATTCTCTTCCAGCTTTGCCCACCCACTCCTCCTGGCCGAGTTCTCTTCATCTTCAGGCTTCAGGCCTCTTCCCCTGGGGGTTTCCCATCCCCAACCTGCCTGTCTCCCCCATGCGCTGTCACACCCTTCACCCTTTTGGGTCCTCACTGTCTGGCTCTGTCTAGGCTGAAAGCCCTGTGCGTGTGTCTTGTCCTCTGAAACTCAGTGGGCCTCGACGTGTTACACAAACACTTAAACCTCAGGCTGGGAGGGGTGTGATGGAAGATGGGAATGAGCCTAAAGAAGGAAGCCTGGCCTGCAAGCACAGCGACAAGAAAATACTAATTCTGCCTCTCCGATGCTTCTGCCCTCTCGCTTACATATCGTGCCTCCGATGGGGCAAACCAGCGGCCACAGGGATGAGCTCTCGCTGGTCATTGTCTGCTCTTGCCTATAAACTGCAAGAAAATCAATCCTAAATCCTCTAGAGAGATCCTCGTCTGACCTGTCCTTACAACAGCTGCATAACACTGGGCAAGGCTCGTCCTTTCCGATTTCATTTCTCCTGCAAGGCAAAGAATACCGCACAGTCTGAGGTTTTAAAAACCCTCTGTTTCAGGGTGGCTGGCACACAGTAGGCTCCCAAATATTTGAATGCACTCCCCGCTCCGCTCTGATATTAACACCGTAGTATGCCTTGTGTATGAATGGAAACGATGCCTACGTGATCTTCGCTGGCCTTTGAATGATGTGAAGGGAGCACAAAGGGAAACGGGCAATGTGCTGCTGGGGGCCGAGTCTCCAGAGTCACCCTCCCTCTAGCTATTATTTGACCCCTTCTTCCAAACGTCATCAAGACTGACAGGTGCCGGCATGGGTGTTCTAGATGCAAGACATCGGATGGAGCACATGTCATGGGGCAGAGACGACAGAGGGGAGGGGACACCTGCGGCTGAATCGGTAACACGGGGTCTTTTGGGCCCTCCTGTTTTCCTGCTAGTTTTGCTTTTCACCGTTTTTTTTTTTAAGATTTTATTTATTTATTTGACAGAGGGAGAGAGATCACAAGTAGGCAGAGCAGCAGGCAGAGAGAGAGGAGGAAGCAGGCTCCCCGCTGAGCAGAGAGCCTGAGCGGGGCTCGATCCCAGGACCCTGAGATCACGACCTGAGCCGAAGGCAGAGGCTTTAACCCACTGAGCCACCCAAGCGCCCCTTTTCACCTTTTTTTTTTAAAGCAAAAATCCTCTTTGGATTTCTTCCTTCGAGCAAAAACGGGTATTAACGTAGGTCTTCTGTAAGAGTCAAGTGGCAAAATGCTTTCAGAACTTTCAGAACTTTCAGAAAGTGGGGAACGCCTGTACTTAAGAGTCAAACTGTTTTGAGGAGTTTCTGTAACATATATAGGAATCTTTTCCCTATCAGCCTATTCTTGTTTTGTTTCCATATTTCTCTTGCTATTTTTTAAAAAAAAAATTGTGGATTTTTTTCTTCTGGGGTACTGAAATATCTTACCATCTATTTTAGACCTTATAAAATTACTTTATTAAATGTATCTCCAAGTTTGATTTTTGTTGGCCATGTTGCATTTTGTCATACACTATGGAGGGTTTTTTGGCAGCCTCATTTTTTTAAATGGCAAACGATAGTAGTCGACATTCATTGGGCACTCTGCGAAGACAGAGCGCTCCGCACGCTATTTCAAGGAGTTTATAAGCATCAATCCTTGCAACAGCCCTATAATGTAGAGTACTGTTGTTATTCCCATTCCACAGAGGGGAACACAGCCACAGAGAAACCAGGTAATCTGCCGAAGGTCACGTCTACAGTCTGGTTCCAGAGCCCAGGCGGCCGGCCACGCCACAAACCTGCCTCTTGCTGCCAACATTTCATGGACAGCGTGGATTAACTCAGTTTGAGCCTTGTCATGACAATACTAAAGAAGGCCTCATTTTCCCCATTCCTGAGATAAGAAAACTGAGGAACAACCAGCTTAAGTTACTTGCCCCAGGCCATCTCCCGGCAGAGGGCCGAGTCAGGGTTTGAACCCAAGCAAGGGGGAGCAAAAAGGCCTGCCTCTTAACCCCCCGGCTATTCTGTGTCCTTCCACATAGCCAAATGCAAACACTTGATGGGGTGCAGGGTGAAGGGGGTCCCAGAAAGCTTCAGGGAGGCAGCCGTTCCCCCAAAGCCCAGTATGGACAGCGCGGGGCAGGGCTAGGTGGACAGGACGAGCCGTCTGTGGGGAGGAGAGACTGGTAAGCCCTGCACTCAGAGCCTGAAACAGAAAACCGTCTTAGGAGACCAGGCCTCCTCTAAGGACCTTGTCATGTTCTGGAAATGCCGGAAGCTGCTCCCAGGGATCTGAGCTTTGTGCGCCCCAGTTGCCAGTGGGAGGCCCAGCAGTGGCTCCTGGGGGTGGGGGATAGGGGGGTAGGATTAGCTCTGAAGACTGCCTGCTGGGGCCACTGTCTACCGCTGCAGGGCAGGGGCCTGGGGGGAGGGGAGAGGCCCGAGCCACAGAAGGAGTGGTGGCCTGTGACAGCGCTGGAGAGAAAAGGACACCGGGGAGTCACAGCAAGCGGAGAACCGCAGGGAATGTGCAAGCTGTCCTGTGGTTTTCAGTAAACATACAAAACAAAACTTGCCATGTAGCCATTCTTAAGTGCAGAGTTTAGTGGCATGAAGCATGCTCACGTCACACTCACTGAACAGGAACTCCCCATTCCGGGGCGCCTGGGGGGCTCCCTCGGTTAAGTGTCTGCTTTGGGCTCAGGTCATAATTTCGGGGTCCTGGGATCGAGTCCCGCATCGGGATCCTTGCTCAGCAAGAAGCCTGCTTCTCCCTCTGCGCGCTGCTCCCCCTGCTTGTGCTCACACACACACACACTCTTTCTCTGACAAATACATAAATAAATAATCTTAAAAAAAAAAAAAGAACTCGCTATTCCCCAATCCTCCCCGAGGCCCCCAGAAAAATAAAAAGCAATTCTCCTTACACCTGCCGCCATGCTGTGATGTCAGAGGCCTTCAGGCTTTCTAGAGAGAGCCCCACGTGTCAAGGGCCTCTGAGTCCAACCTGATCAAAGGCAGTGGGGACAGAGCCCGGGCCTTGGGCTCTGAGGTCCGTCTGCAGGGACACAGCCCCACTCCAGCCCCGTTCCCTCATCCTGCTAACCTCTGGCAATTCAGAGCCAATGCAGTTTTTATGGGAGGTAAGCTCTGGTTTGCTCTAATGGGACTTGGCTCCGTGGAGGTGCTTAGAGACACAAAGGAAGGGGAGCTGGACATGGGGGGCTCTCTCGGAGCCCATGGAGCAGAGCCAGGCAGGTCTTCGAGCTGACTCTTCTGGAAGCAAGCGTGGGGCCCTAAGAGCTTTCAACGAGTGTGAGAGTCAGACGACCGACTGGTCCGGGGCAGCCGGCTTTGTGCCTTTGGACCGTCCTGTCCTGAGTGCTGAGCCGAGACAGTGTTTCCCTGACAGTCTCCCTGAACCGTTCTCTGCACCCCTCGCTGCAGAAAAGCAAGAGAAGGGAGGTTCAGGCCACCTGTCAAACTCCATTTGAGAGCTTTCCCCAGCCTTCCTCCCCAGCAAAAGATGCCAAGAATCCTTCCCTAAGCTGGACTTTGGGGCCCAGACGACACGCTGCCCCCTGCTGTTCAGCCGGGACTTGGGTCAATGGTCAGAATGAGCTTGGGCAGGACTCCAACCTTGGTAAGTCATTAGACTTACTCGAGTCCTTAGTTCGCTTTACAAACCTGGAAGGAGTTCTTAACATGTCCCACTCGGCTGCCCAAAGTCACACCCATGTGCGTCCAATGAACATTAAGGGTCTACAGCTGGAGTCCCAGGAGCCAGGGAGTGAGCCTAACGGAGGAAGTGGTGCTCTCCTAAGAGGAAGCGGGAGATTTCTCTCTCCTCTCTCTCTCCCTGTCTCTCATATCTCTCTCCCTGTCTCTCTGTCTCTCGTCTCTCTCTCCCTGTCTCTGTCCGTGTTTCTCTCTCAGGGCACCAGGGTGGCTCAGTTATTGTGTCTGCTTTCGGCTCAGGTCATGATCTCCGGGTTCTGGGATCGAGCCCCGTATCGGGCTCCCTGCTCGGCGGGGAGTCTGCTTCTTCCTCTCCTTCTGCCCCTTCCTCCCCCCCCCAACCTGTGTTTGCTCTCTCTCTTTCTCTCTTTCAAAGAAATAAATAAAATCTTTTAAAAAAAAAAAAGGCAGCTGTCTGTAAGGCAGGAGGAGTGGCCTCGCCAGAAGCCAACCCCGATGGCATCTTGATCTTGGACTTCCAGCCTCCAGAACCGTAAGAAAATTAATTTCTGTTGTCTAAGCCACCAGGCCTATGGTATTGGTCATGGCAGCCCACGCTAATTCGGGGACCAGCTGTCCCCTTTTGCCTGGGACTAAGGGAGTTCCAGAGCCAGCTCCAGAAATATCGACACGATAGATAAGACTGTATATGGAAAGTGCCTGGACTTCAAGCAGTGCGTGGCATACAGTAGGTGCTCTATAAATGCTAGCAACTATTATTTTATCCCTTCAGCAACTACTTAGGAAGCACCTGCTCTGTGCTAAATGTGCTTTAATATACCGGTGGTTACAAAATAGATAAATGGATAAACTTGGGAAGTTTACAAGGTTTTATTTACGGGGACCAAATCATAGGGGCCTCGTTGTGACCGGCTTCATGGTGGAAGCCGTGTCAGGCTAGGAGGACAAAGGTCAGGCATGGTGGGGCTCTGGGGCAGGACCCTTAGGCACTTCGCTCAGCCGTCCCCCAGCAAAAGCCGCCGATCCAAGCAGTCACCTCCATTGCTTCCTGTTTCTAAAAAAATGGGAGCCTAAGAAGATGGGTAGCACCGGGGCCCGAGCAAATGTGCACAGGTGTTTTGCCGAAAGGCTCTGGCCAAACCCAGCTGCTGAAACTTTCCTTTTGACGAAGCCCAGGTATGACACACAGTCTGTCTGGAAGTGCCCCAGCTTGGCCACAAGATGGCAGACAAGAACGTGCTTGGCAATGTGTGGTGCCAACAAAAAGGCTTTTGAAAATGTCAGAAAGGCTTATTATAAATTTTTCATGCATACACATCAGAAGGCCTCATCAGATACCGAGCATCTATTTCTAGAAGCTTCTTTCTTGGGACTGGCATTAGTGGACTTCCATTCTGTCTGGGAGTCAGGTACAAATCCCAGTTGGAGTCGCTGTTCTTCAGGCTGGCACCACGCAGTGTGAGGAAGCAACTGGGCTTTTGTGAGTCAGGAAGAAACTCAGTTAAGGAGCACTTCCTTCATGCCCAAGTTTGCATGATTTTATATATATCCTCATCCCCTCACTTATCCATTCAACAAATATTTATTAAGCTTCTGCTGTTTCCCAGGTGTTGATGTCAGCCAGAAGAGTAAATATATATAACATGATGGCAGATGTTGATAAAGTACTATGAAGTAAGGGGACAGAGACTGGGGAAGGCTGGTATTTTAAATGGAGTGGCCAAGGAGGGCCTCTCTGAAGAGGTGTCATTGGAGCAGAGACCTGAATGGAATGAGGAAACAAGATAGTCAAATGTCTAGGGAAAGAACATTCCAGAAGGGGCCCTAACAAGGGCGTATGTCCTGAGATAGGAATTCGGTTGGTCTGTTTGAGCACAGCGAAGAGGCCGTGTCTGGAGTGTGTTGAGCAAGGGATGAGGGAGGGGTGACTCAGATTGATCATGCAGGCCTTGTGGGCCCTACTGGGGACTTGAGTGTCTGTAGGAAGCTCTCAGAACAGTGTTTTCTCAACACTGGCTGCTTTTTAGAATCATTCTTTAATACCAATGCCTGGGCCTCACTCTAAACCACTAGAATTAGAACTCTGGGGTTGGGGTGCCTGGGTGGCTCAGTGGGTTAAACATCTGCCCTCAGCTCAGGTCATGTTCTCAGGGTCCTGGGATCAAGCCCAGCATCTGGCTCTCTGCTCAGCGGGGAACCTGCTTCCCCCTCTTCCTCTGCCTGCCTCTCTGCCTACTCCTGATCTCTCCCTTTATGTCAAATAAATAAATGAAATCTTAAAAAAAAAAAAAAAAAAACCTCTGAGGTTGCAGGCCGAGCATCTATTTTTTTCTGAATGCTCCCAGAGATTCTAATAAGCAACCAAGGTTAAAAACCACAAGTGTTTGGTATTGTGTAAAAGCACAATAGAAACTGTGAAAAGGGGCCAACACTATGACTAATGATAATATGTGCCTTTCTGGAACAAAAGCTTTGGATCTAGCAAGTGTGTGGAAATGTAGTGTGGGTCATTAAAGACAACTATTTAAACTATGCACTTTAGGTTGGAACTCCCACCTCCCATCAACCCGAGGAAACTTTCCTGAGGAAAATGCAATTTCTAAAGCATCACGGGTCACTAGAAGCTGCTGTGACGGGCGTCATAAACACAGTGATAGAGCTAAAACAAGGGCCTGTCTCTGTTCCATAGACTTTTTAGGTTTGTGTCCATCTCATCTTCTCCAAACCAAGGTTTGAAGTTCCTCCACGCTATTGTAACAAGGATAACCAGATGTTGGTGGTCACACTTCTGTCAACCACAAAACACCCCCCACATCCTGGCCCTTCCTCTGGGCCCTTTGCTCTCTGGGTCTGTTCAAATCAGTCTGCGACCCCCGAGAATCTGTGGAAATCTCTGGAAAAGAGAATGCTAATTTATTTGTGCGAACATGTGTTGGCTTTCCTCTGTGGGGGAAAAGTGTGTTGGGGGGGTCCCCTAAGGAGCCTGCTCAGTGGTGCTTGGAACCCCTGGTGCGGACAGTTCTCATTTATAGATCATTTTCTCAAGCAAGGTATGCTAGCCTAGGTCACTGTGCCTTTTTTCCGTGTATCACATCTGCACAGAGCGACTGTGAATATTATATACAAATGCCCCACTTGGGCCTTATTTTGTCACAAAATAAAGGTGCGATGTGATTCCTTTCAGGCCTGAGTTGGGCTCCCCATCTTTGCCCTGGAAAGATTCTCAACAGGTCAAAATATTCCCTCCATTCGCTGGAACTCCCTGAAGGCATTCTTCTGCTGCCCTCGAGCCCCTCTTCTTGGCCATCCCCCTTCCTGACCCTCTCCTGTCACTGGCCCAGGCCCATGAAACCTTACAGGTAGAGGGTGTTGACGTGTCCCATCTTCAGGCTGAAAGGTTGAAATCCATGTGGATAAAAACCAAGTATCAGTTGGGTGTGGCATTTATCAGAGACTAAAGTGCATAGGAAGCCTTCTGACTGGTCTCTGAAATTTCTGTCTCCTTGCAATTAAATCAACAAACCACAAAGAAGGGCGGACCCTACAGCAGAAATAGAAAACAGCACCTAGTGAGGTGGGAAGAGCAGTCAGTGAATCAAGTCTGGCAAGACTGTGTGGAGAGGCCTGGCACCTACCACCTCAGTGTGACTTTTACAAGATGGCGTTGAAGGCCACTGGTTGGCTTCTAGAGCTTTGTGCGCATGTAATCTAGCTACTGCTCACCTCAATCAAAATGTCTGTCCAAACCCAATCCACCACCCTGAATACTCTGTACAAATATAGCACGTTTGAAAAAATTATTTTTTATCTTTTGTCAATTCAGTACACACAAAGTCTAAAAAGGCAAAGACTTGTTTTGAAAAACAGCAATCCGGGCGCCTGGGTGGCTCAGTGGGTTAAAGCCGCTGCCTTCGGCTCAGGTCGTGATCCCAGGGTCCTGGGATCGAGGCCCGCATCGGGCTCTCTGCTCCGCGGGGAGCCTGCTTCCTCCTCTCTCCTCTCTCTCTGCCTGCCTCTTTGCCTACTTGTAATCTCTCTCTCTGTGTGTCAAATGAATAAATAAAATCTTTAAAAAAAAAAAAAAAGAAAAAGAAAAACAGCAATCCTTGGGTTTTCCTGTCCCGCCTGGTTCCCACTCCCTACGGGCAACCACCTTGAACTCTGGCAACTAATTGTTTGCCTCCAAATAGCCTGCTTATTAACTTTCAATATTAACTTCCTACTGGAGAGAAGGAGAATTTGTCCTTGTGCACACCCTGCTGTTCACACACGGGCTACAAAGTCACACTTGCGTGAGGGGAGGATGGGGTCCCCATTGTCTCAGCACAGCCACGTGCTGATTTTAGCTAGATCAGTATTCGCTGGTCCATTGTTGTGCTCACGTCAGTGTGATCTTCACCTAAGCCACACTCTACACTGTGATTAGTTTTCCCCTCCATGCACCATACCCTGGATTATTGGCCCTGGAGTTAATCATTCCTTTTCCAGGTTGCTTATTTTTCTACAGATCTTCACAAATTCAACCCCCAGATCTTCCTCGGCTTAGTAAATTTCCTCTCAATGTGATCAAATACACAACATGTCCTAGCAATTTCTTCATCATCTTCAAGAGGTTTCTTCTGGAACCTACTGAGAGATTTGTTAAAGAGAAAATCCTAGGCCCAGGATGAAGTCATTTGTCCCCAGGACAGCAAATCAAGACTTAAAGGCAGTTTCAACCTTTGCAAGAGTAGAATTTTAAGCCAATCAGTCTGGAATTTTCTGGTTAGCATCTATGAGGTGATCTGTGCCTGGGCCCTGTCCATCCCCCAAAGGAAGACAAGGTCTTTCTCATCTGCATGATGAGCCTCCCCACCCACAAGCCCTTCCTGTGAAGAAAGTCCACCCTACCAGGAACAATCCTTTCCCTTCTTGAGCTAATAACTTCTTGCTGCCCTCCCCTCCCTATAAAACCCTTCTACTTTGTATGTCTCCTCCCCCCCACCCCACCTTGACGGATGGGATGCTGCCTGATTCCGAATCACTTAAAGCAATTAGATCTTCAAATTCACTCAGTTGAATTTTGTTTTGTTTTGTTTCGTTTTTAACAGATTCCAATCTGGAGGCCAAAAAGATCCTTGTAAAATGATCTCCAAACCCCCATCACTTCTTGACTTTGGGACCTCCCCTAGTGTGTATTCCACGCCCTCCTCTCCCTTAGTTACTCCTGGTTTGGGGCGGGCACTTTTCTATGGTTGATTCCGGAGAAGTGGACAAGGGGGTAAATTTTTCTAGGGTTTTGCATGTCTGAGAGGTTTTTATTCTAGTCTCCCATTTGCTTCCCACTTGGCCGGGTGTAGAGATCTAGCTGGAAGCCATTTTCCCTGGGAATTCTGAGACCGTCCCCACGGTCTCTGAGCTTTCCAGTGTCACTGCTGAAAAGCCCGAGCCATTCTGATTATTGATCTTTCCTAGGAAAATCTTTTCTCTAGAGGCTTGTAGGGTCGTCTCTTGGCTTCTGGGAATTTGAAATTTCACGGTGACGTATATTGCCATGAATCTATGTTTTAAAAAATTTAATTCCAGTCAGCTAACATACACTGTTATTTAGTTGTGGGTGTATGACACAGCGATTCAACACTTGCATACACTGCCCAGAGCTCATCTCGACAAATGCGTTACTTAATCCCCATCACCTGTTTCAGCCATAGGCCCAGGCGTGGCTCTATTTTTATCTGTTGTGCCCCTGGTGGCTCAGTCCGTTAAGTGTCTACCTTTGGCTCAGGTCATGATCTCAGGGTCCTGGAATCAAGTTCTGCATCATTTTCCCTGCTCAGTGGGGAGTCTGTTTCTCCCTCTCCCTCTGCCTCTGCCCCTCCTTCCCCCTACCCCCGGCATTCCCTCTGTCTCTTTTTCTCGCTCTCAAATAAATAAAATCTTTAAAAAAAGTTTTTTAAAGATTTTATTTATTTATTTGAGAGAGCGCATGAGAGGGGAGAAGGTCAGAGGGAGAAGCAGACGCCCCATGGAGCTGGGAGCCCAATGCGGGGCTCGATCCCAGGACCCTGAGATCATGACCTGAGCCGAAGGCAGAGGCTTTAACCCACTGAGCCACCCAGGCACCCACCTAAACAATTTTTTAATTAAAAAATAAAAATTAAAAAATAATCTTCCCTCCAGTTCCTCTTCTCTCTCTAGAACTCTTATTATTTAGATAGTCCTCCTCTTTGACCAGACTTGAATTGTTTTGTCCTTTTTCTCTTACTTTTTTTTTTTGGTTTGTTTGATTTTTGAGAAATCCTCGATTTATTTTCCAAACTCTCTAACGTATTTTTTTTTTTAATTTCTGCCATCATGTCTTTAATCCGATAGTCTTTCTAATTACCTGACTCACTACTTATGGTCATGTCCAGCTTATATCTCAGGCTGGCTGCTCTTCTCCTCTGACTTCTAGACCACCGCTCCCGGCGTTTAGAAGTCTTCGTCCCCTGTGTTGTCTCTCTTCCCTCTAAGCTGTTTTTAGCTGAGTCGTTTGTTTCTTAGTCTGTTTTTCAAATGGCACGTTTCCTCAAATATTTTATGATTCTTGGCTGTCTGCTGGGATTTAAAAGGAGGGGTCTAAAGAGCTGGTTGGAAGCTTTGTGCACAAGACCATGGTCTACAGAGAGGGAAATCTGGATGAACCATTTTAGTGCAGAAACCCAGAAGGTAGCATTTTTAGATCGTTTTCCCTTTAGTGGATCCAGACCAGAGCATGGAAGCAGGAGGAGGGAGAGGGAGCAGCCTACAGGCCGTGTGGAAACCTTCCTTTACGCCCACCTGTTGTTTGTCAACCAGCACCTTACCCCCAGTTGTGCCAGCTGTCTCCTGAGCCTGTGACCCTTGGTTTTACCCTCTCCAGAGAGGAAGCCACCACTGAGATGGTGTGTGTGGGGGGGAGCACCCCACTGTGTAGGGGGGGAGGGCTTAATATCGAATTCCTACCAGCTGCCCCACCTTCACGCCTCCGTCCCAAGGTCCTGGTGCTGCTGATTCCTGCCGTGTGTGCGCGAGTGTGTAAACGTGTGTAAATGTATGCATGCAATTTGTGTTGTTCCATCGCTTCCCTACTACTGGCTTGGGACCCAACTTTCTGAAGTCGGCTAAGTTACCATTCATCTATCTGCTGCTCAGCTTCCGAAATTGTCAATATTGTCTTCTCTCCAATTCTTGTGAGTTTCTACATTTAAAAATATATATTTCACCATCTTTACTGTCATTTAGTGAGTTTAAGGAGGGAGTAGATGTAAATATTTGTATTCAGTCCTCATCTCTATCCAGGAGTCCTAATTGCAGCCTTCTTTTTAATGAATATGCTTTCTGTCTCTATTCTTTCCAACAGTCTGGTCACAGCACTTGGGAAAGCTGCCTGCTCCCCCAGGTGTGGTTCCCTGACCTGTTTTCCCCAAACCCAAAGCTGTCTGCCAGACCCTCGAAGGTCAGCTTGCCACGCGAGCTCCTTCCACAGACATCCAGCCACGAGCCTGTGGGCACGTCCGCTCAGGACAGACCTGATGGGGCTGAGAGCCCAGGGAGCTGGGAAGAGAGGAAGTGTCTCCCATTGACATCCTGACAGCCTCAAGCTCTGATCTGGCCATCTCGCATCCAAGAAGGCGGTTTTCTGATTTGTTTTGTGTTTAATTATTTTCCATCTGCTTTATCGGTTAGAAACAAGAAACAAAACAAAAGGAAACAAACCCTGGTGGGGTGTACTTGCCTTCGGCTATAAGCCACAGAAACCCCAACCTAAACCAACTTAGGTCCGTGGGCTTGGGTGGGCTTCTGTGACTGGAAGTCTGCGGTGGGCCAGCCTTCAGAGCTCCTTGACCCAGCTGTTCTGTGATGTCATCAGTGACCACATCTTTTCATTTTCTGTCAGTTTCCCATCCCCATTATTCTTGTCTTCTTCTGAAACCAGTTCCTCTTATGGTTCTAGGAAGGCTATATCCGTAGCAGAACTTCCTTTGTCGTGGTCAATGTGAACGTATGTGCATGAGAGAGAGGGAAGGGGACAGAGGGAGAGGGGAACAAAAGAAGGAGACTTTACCCCCAAATTCCTTTCCTTCATGATTGTGAGGACACATGTCACATGTTAACGGGGAACCAGTGCAGAGTTGTCACTGGTCTGGGAGGTGAGGAAGTCAGTCAAGAGACCAGAACAGGGCAAAGGAAATAAGTGCCTTAAAACTGGAGCAGTGGCTGGGGCCCTGGCTGGCTCAGTCAGTAGAGCATGCGACTCTTGATTTTGGGGTTGTGAGTTCAAGCCCCACTGTGGGTATAGAGATTAAGTAAAAAAAAAAAATCTTTAGGCACCTGGGTGGCTCAGTTGGTTAAATGTCTGACTCTTGATCTCAGCTCAAGTCTTGATCTCAAGGTCATGAGTTCAGGCCCCACATAGGTCTCCACTTGAAAAATAAAAAATAAAATCTTTAAAAAAAAAATTGGATAGGTGGCAATGGGACCAGGACAGAAAGAAGAGTTTTGGGGGGATAGTGTTTGAGGTAATTGGAAAATCAAGTAGGAGAGCAACTTGAAAAAAGTGAGCCCAGAAGGAGGCCTAGTGAAGGAGGAGAACAGGGGACATGGGACCCTTGGAGGGAGAGAAAAGTCCCCTTGAGGCACCATATCAGTTGGGCCCTGTTGTGGGTTGAGCTGTGCCCTCCAAAAACATATGTTGAAGTCCTAACCCCTTATACCTGTGCATGGGACCTTATCTGGAAACCAGGTCTTTGCAGATGTCATTAAATTAAGATGAAGTCACACTGGAATAGGGTGGGCCCTTGATTCCAATATGGCTGGTGTCTTCAGAAGAAGAGACAGAGACACAAAGAGAGGTGCCAGCCCTGTGGAGAGGGAGCAGCGAGTGGAGAGATGCGCCTGTAAGCCAAGGACTGGTGACACCCAGAAGCCAAGAGAAATTCCTGGAGGAGTCTCCCTAGAGCTTCCAGAAAGCATTCCCTGTCGGCAGCCAACACCTTGATTCTAGAGTACAAAACTCTAGATTGTAAGAGAACAAATTTCTGTTGTTTTAAGCCACTCCATTGTGGGTTTTTGTCACAGCGGCCCCAGGAACCTAGCACAGGCTCCTAGCAGAAAACAGATGGTGCCCTCAAAAAGGGGAAATGAGAAGGGTCTCTAGGAACATTGCAGGGGTGGGTAAAGCTGGTGGAACCAACATAGCACGGTTAAGCACCTGGGTCTAGTAAAGACCTCACGAAGGCCAGACTTCAGGGGCGAAAGGAGGGAGCCATTACCGAAAGCCAGAAAGAGCACCTCAGCTGTACGGCATGCAGCCAACCAAAGTAATCTGGAAGTGGAATTCTGGACTTGCTTCTCCTCCTGCTTTTCCTTGGCTGAATCCAGCCAGAAGCCAGAGAAAGGGAGACGTTGATACTGTTCCTATAGACCAGCATTCTGGGACAGAGAGCAGAGAGGAGATGGGTGGAGACCAGACCTGGAAGGGCCTGTGGAAAATATCCCTGGAGAAAACAGGAAATGTGGTTTCAGCAAGAATGTTCTTAGAGAACCAGTCCATACACTTGAAGCTTTTTTTAAAGGTAAGGCATCTAAGAACGAGAGCCAGTGAGCATGACAATAAGGGATGTTAGCCATATTTCTGTGTGTCTGTTTATGCAGAATTCTTCAGAATACAACAGGTCTGATTCTCTAAAGTATCAAAAGACTGGGGGAGGGATACTGAGGCAAAGAGAGGATTGAAACCAGAGCTCTCATCAGGGCTGACTTTGATATTGGTGCCTCTCTCCCACTTGTCTTCATAAGTCCTCATGAGCCGTATTTCTTCCAGAGAAATGTGCTCACTGGGTTTTCTCATCCCTGCTAATCAGCTGCAGGTAACTTGCTTCTTGGTTTCCCCAGTTGGAAAGGGGCTTAAGGAGCCATTAGAATGGGGTGGGGGTGGTTTGGCACTGGGAGACCATGCTTCAGTTCCCACCTGGCCTTGCCTGGGTTTTGTTCCTCTCCCTGGAAAAGGTTATTAGGCCACCAGTAGCTTGTTCTTAACAATTCAGGACTCCTTTGCTTTGTTTCAGATTTAGGCTAGCATTTTATCAGGGAAAACATTCAGGCACTTCATTACGGCATAAAAGGCAGGACTTTCAATATCTAAAGGAATTAATGAGAATCAAAAAATATACCTTTGAATAAAACAAATAATCAAATTCCAGTTAAAAATGGGACTGTTGTGCCTTCTATCAGTTTAAGTCTATGACCCAAACATTTCCAAGGACAGAGGAGTCAGAATTACCATAATGGTCTGATACAGAACAAAACCATCCATTACTATCTCTTCCTGAATGAACAGGGCTTTCATTCTCATTAAATTGTAAAATTGATGAAGTAGTGGCCTCCATGAGAAATGTAAAGTGTTTTCAATTAAAAGATACATTTAGGGAGAGGATTTTATTTATAGGTGTCATTAGCATATTAGTCAAATTAATGTATCCATGTCAACTAGATACCTAATAAATCATATTTCTATATTATAAGAATTATCTTGAGCTTCCTCACCATACAGATTTGCACATATGAAAGTGGTTAGAACGGAAATTTTTCTGACCATATGATATGAAAGATCACTGCTGCAAAAAAGAAATAACTATAGTAACAATCACTACCGTGTACCGAGTTCTTACCGTGCTTAACCCACACGCGTGAATTCATTTAACCTTCAGGAAAGCCCTATGGGGTGTGTTCTATTTTAATGACAGACCATGTTTTGGCCACTATGCTTTTCATCCTAAGGTTTAAAAGGGTTTTTTTTTTTTCATTTATTTAAAGCAAAGTCCAAGATTTGATTTTTGGAAGTCCTGTAGTTCAAGTGTAAATTGACAGAGACCTGGAATACAAGGTTTCCCGTGAGAACATAGAAAAGAGAAACACCAATGAAGATGTAAACTCTCTTGAAATTGACTTGTGAAATTAACACGCTCCGCATAAAATATAAGTTTTTGTTTGATTGATTGACTTTGAGAACTAGATTAATTCTAGAGGTTACCTGGACTAATACGTATGCGAGAATACCAAGAAAACTCTAACCAAGAGGAGCATCGAGGAAGGACTCCCCTGCAAGCGATGTCAACAACTGGGAAGGGTCAGAGATTTAACCCTACCTGTAAGCTAACAAGTTAGCCTCCCTCCATTTCCGTGATATGGTAGAAGACACCAGACTCCCGGCTAAAGCAGAGGGGCAGTATTCTCAACATTTTCCTGGGTGGGTTCCTAAGCCCTAATTCCCACAGGTGACACAAAGACAACCACGTGGCTTGCATGACAGGGGAGGAACCCTAAACTTAGGGAGCCCAGATCTTTTATAATGGAAGGGAGTATGCTGCCCTTTGCTTCCAGGAGACATGATCTCTGCCTTCCACAGTTGTTATACACATATCCTCGAAAGATAGCCCAGAACAAAGGCAACTTCAACTCAAAAGAGGTGCAAAAACACAAGAAACCCAGAGCCAATTGTCTCCCAACAGATAGCACAACATATTACACAAGTTTTATAATTAAAGCAGGGATTATGAGCCATGAAAAGACAAGCAAATGGAATAGAATATAAACATCAAAATGAACCCAAATTATATGCGAATTTAGAATTTGATAAGGGTGTCATAGCAAATCATTGGGAGAAAATATGGACTTTTAACAAATGGTGATAAGAAAATAAAGTCATTATCTGGGAAAAAATTAAGTTGGCTCCCTATGTCACAATGTACTCCAAATAAGTTCCAGATGAAGCAAAGATTTAAATACTTAAGAAATGAAACTATGTGGCATCCATGGTGGAACATTGCATAAAAATAATAATTATACACCCTACTTCTGGGAAACAGTGGAAGAACTTAGCTTCAACTATGATTTTCTGGGTTGTATTAAGGGCTAATAAATGTAGAGGAAATTACAGAACATTGCTTTTTGAATCATCATTGTAATGATCGATTAAAGCTAAAATTATCAATAGATGCTCAAACCACTGGAGAAAAGTTTGAGGAGTGTGATGATTAATTGTATGTGCCAACTTGGCTAGGCCAGTCTAAATGATGCCATGAAGGTATCTAACATTCAAATCAGTTGACTTTGAGTAAAGCAGATTGTCCTCCAAAATGTGGGTGAGCCTCATCTAACCAGCTGAAGGCCACTAGAGAAAAAGTCTGAAGTTCTCTGAGGAAGTGGGAATTCTGTCTCCAGCCTGCCAGCCTGCCCTGTGGACTTTGGACTCAACGGCCTCCATGATTGCATGAGCCAACCTTTTCAAATCAATCTTTCCTCTCTCTCTCTCTCTCTCTCTTCATACATATAGGTTCCATCTTATTGGTTTTATTTCTTCAGAGAACTCTGACAAATACAGTGGATTACAGGCTATTTGCATATCTCAAATATACCCCCACAATTAACTTATTAATTGCAAAGGGGGAAAAGGGAACCTTTGTGGTGGAGATACCTGGACGGTACTACCATATCTGAGTGATCTCAGTAACGGGATGAACCAACATCCCATGCCCCCTGATGTGAGGCACTGAGAACAGGCCAGCATCATTAATGCAGAAACCCTGCCAAAAATGAACCAGCTGATTCTAATTGAGAGGAGAGCTTATTGTGAGCATGAGGAAAGTCAAATCTAAAATGGATGAATGGAGGAACATCACACAAAGCAACTGACCTGTACTCTTCAAAACCAAATGTCAGTGTTACGGAAGACCAAAAAGAAGAAGGAAAAGAAGAAGGAGAAGCAGCCTGAGGAACTGGTCTTGAACAAAGGAAAGTAAAGAAAGACATAACAACTAAATATGACATACAATCATGGATTAGATCCCGGGCCAGAAAAAAATTGCTTATAAAAGATATTACTGGACAAATAGTTAGATAATAGAATAGAATTATGAAATCCCTGAGTTGGACTAAGAGTTCCATAGTTAGGTAAGAGAATGTCTTTGTTCTTATGAGATCCTATGAGTGAGAGAGAGGGCGGGAGGGAGGAGAGGAGAGAATGAGAGGAAGAAAGAAATGCACAAAAATGACTAAGATCAGTGAACTCAGGTGAAGGATATATGGAATTTACTGTGCCTTATTGTGGTCTTATAACTTTTCTGACATCTGAAGTTTTTTTCGAATAAAAAGTTTAAATTAAAAAAAGAAAAGAAAAGCATTGGAAAATTTTGAAAAAGATTTTACTTATTTATTTGAGAGAGAGAAAGAAAGAGAGTGGAGGGAGGGGCAGAGGGAGAGAGAGAATCTCAAGCAGACTCTCAGCTGAGCACGGAGCCGGATGTGGGGCTCGATCTCACGACCCTAAGCTCATGAGCTGAGCTGACATCAAGAGCTGGACGCTCAATCTTCTGAGCCACCCAGGCACCCTAAGTATTGGAGATGTTTAAACCAAATAGTAGCAAGCATGCTTTGGAAAGATAGACATGGAAGAATTTCCAATTCATTTGATTCTATGGCGCATTTTTTTGACAACTACTCCACTGTTTTAGATGTAGAATCACGGTGAAGCAAGATGCTGAAGCAGTAAGCTATCTACTCGCCCTCCCCCATGATCTGGTATGATTCCTCCTGGGGTCCTCACTCCTCGTTAACCCGCAAAATGAGTATCATTTCAAGGGCAGGTATTATGTGACTTGGTACGAGAGCTATTTTTTTTAAATGTCTGTACCTCAGATATGTTTCTCTTCCTTTAGCTATTTATTCCAAAGATTTAATTCCAGTTTATTGTGTCTGAAAGCTCCAATCAAGCACATTTCTCTACTTACTGGTACGGCAGCCGTGCTCCTGTCGTGGGGCCTCAGCTCGTGTGGGTCAGGAACGGAACCAGTCCGTGCTGGACAGGGGGTGCTCAGCTCGGGAAGGGGCGTGCAGCGGGGTCACGGTAGGCTGTGGGAGATGGAACCTGGCAATGGGCAGTAGGGATGCAGCTATAGGCCTGGGGTTTCAAGAGCAGGCTTTGGGGCCCTTCAAGACTTAGGGAACAAGGCAAGACCCCAGTCCTGGAGAAGCCAAGGCCTGGGGACATGAGAACTCAGAGTCAGAGTGGGGACCAGAGGGGCTCAGGTGCTAAAACGCTCATACCAAACAGAACGTTGGTCTCAAAAAAGAAACACAGACACCCCTTCTTTGAGAAGCAAGTGGGGAGGGTCAGTATAGGGTGAGCTGCAAACTCTTGTTATCACACACAAGCTCTTGAGCTCACAACTCCTTCTGCTGTTTGGTTACCCATGATCTTTGCTTTCGCTGTTCCCACTCACCCCCCACCTCCACCGCCTTCCCCACAGACCAGTCATTTAGAACTGTGTAGACGCAGTGTAAGGGTGTCCTCTGTCACTACAGGGCCCTTGACTGTTTATCTTGGCTGGATGGGAACGACCGACTGTTAAAATTGGTATCCAGTTGACGTGGAAGCCAAATAGCAAAGACTAAACTCAGCAAAGTCTGAACTCACGGGCTACATGAATAAATCTGAAATATCGCCAAAAGTTATTTAATTATTACTGCAATGGTATCATGAAAAAACTTAGAAGTCAGTTTTTAAATTTAACATTTCACTGTAGAGACAATAATTTCTCTTGTGATCACTAAACCGCTTTATCGTATTAGTCACTCGTGGTCAATGGGACTCAGTGGGGAGGTGAGATTTTTTTTTTTGGCTTAGCTTTGCCGGGACAAGGACTGATGTTGTAAATGTTGTCCCTGTGGGGTCTCGGAGTCGGATGGGGGGCCACCGTATGTGGGGTGACCCAACTGGCGGAGGTCAGGGGCAAGGGCAATGAAAGAATTCACCTGAGGCAGAGCAGAGGCGGTAGAAGGTGGTCAACTGTACCGTAAGGGGGTGAAGGGCAGAAGAGCAAGGGGGAGGCTGTCTACCACGAGGCAGTGGGGGGGGTCTGCGGTTAAGGGGGAAGGTGAGGGGGTAGGGGACCCTATGGAATTTTCCTTTTTTGGTACCTGTGTCCGAGTGTAAGAAACCCATTCGTCAGCCAGTGTTTATGGATATGTTGAAGTAGGTCATCTAATGGACCTGTTTGTATTCCACCAGGGGTCTGGGGCTTCCTGTGCTCCTTCCTACCTTACTCAGACTTCCACTGTCCAAATTGGTTGCCAAAAAGTGGCCTCGACAGCCACCACGTCATGAACCTTCCCTTCCCCTCCAATGGCAAGTGACAAAGGTGAAGCTCTATCCATTCTTTAACTCCTTAACTTCTTTAACTTGAAGATTTTTTACTCTACTTTTTTTTTTTTAAGATTTTATTTATTTGTCAGAGAGCAAGAGAGAGCACAAGCAGGGGGAGCGGCAGGCAGAGGGAGAAGCAGAGTCGCCATGGAGCAAGGAGCTGGATGTGGGCTCCATCCCAGGACCCTGGGATCATGACCTGAGCTGAAGGCAGACACTTAACCAACTGAGCCACCCAGGCGTCCCCCAAACTTAAAGATTAAGCAGTGGTAATAATACAAGTTCCCTGAAGCAATCCTGCAAGCTAAGCCCCATGGCATGCTTTAAAACACACTTCCTGAGAGTTTGGTTTTTTTAATTACACATTGATGTTTATTCATATTGAAAGTAAGCATTCAGGTATAATGATAACTGTGGACAACATTCCTTATATTCCCGGCATCGCCAGGCTGATCAGAGTTAATGATAACCTAGAAGCTCCGGATGGGCGTGCCCGAAAAGCCGAAGAAGTTGGCTCCTTGACCTTGCACGGGCGCACCTGACCACGCAGCTGAATCACGGATTTGGCCCAAAGCCGAGACCACAGCTAAGCGTCCTTGCAGCCTTATCTGCTACCAGGTATTTTTCAAGAAAGCTTTCCGTGTCTTCTTGCTGAACCCTTTTTGGGAAGGTTGAATCCGCAGGAGGGCCAACTTAGCAGTCTAAGTTTTAGCAAGCACCTTTAGCCTGAGTGATGAATTAACTAAACCTTTCTTTGCTTACCTATAGATCATGCATTATTTCCCGAAAAGACTCAGAACCAGGCCCTCTTGCCCAACCTCCCCACCCCCCACCCCTCCCTCTGAACATCTAGTAACATCCCCAGCTGGCACTGTCGGATCTGCACATAATCGAGTGTTACAGACCACGGTGCTTTCCTTCTACTGATCAACTGCCCTAAAATTCCTGTAAAACTCCTTGGGCCGGGCAGAAATCTCAGAGCTGGTTTTTGGACAAGAGTCTGCCTTCTCCCCCAGGTGGCTGGCCTCGGGGAGAAAGCTCATACTCCTTTCCAATCAGAACTCGTTGCTTGAGTATTGGCTTTTCCAGGGACAACAGTCGAACCTGGGTTTTGGGTAGGGACACGAGGAACACCAGGATTCAGACCACATGCTGGGTGACATTGCCAGGGCTCCCCTTTGGGGGGGGTTGGGGAACGGATGGCTCAGACCCCGCAGCTTGACACGTTTGTAGGGACCCGCAGAGGCAGAAGCTGTCCCGTGTCCACACACAGTGGGAGCGATGCCCAACACAAAGCGGGCCACCAAACCATTTCTGTTGAAGAGGAGAACAAGCCAACAAAGGAACAGGAATGAGGAGACTGCAGCAAGGTCAGCATTTAATTTAAGACCCACGGTTATTTTCCCCAAGGACATTCGGTCATGACCTGCTTTGAGGCAGAGGGTTTGACCTTGTGATTTTTTTTTTTAATTTTATTTTTATTATTTGCCCAAGGGGTACAGGTCTGTGAATCATCAGGCTTACATCTTTCACAGTTGACCTTGTGATTTAACTGAGATCTTTTTCAACCTCTGACAGCTTTGCTAGAAAACCCATCACAGGTGCCTGGGCCTCGGAGGGAATGATCGGGAAACCGCAGGACGCCCACTCCACCAGAGAGCCCGCAAGTGACAGCAGGCCCGGGGCGGCGTTTCCAGAGCCTTCCTCGGAGCGGGGGTGGGGTA
>LNAC01000006.1:5350565-5404348 GCA_002007465.1 Ailurus styani
AGGGGGGTGTGGGGGTGTGGGGGGGAGGAATGTGTGATGCTCCGCTTTCCACGACAGCCCCAGCGTCCGCCCTTAGAGCAGGCTTCTTAAATTGCTGCCTGTATGGCTCTGACTCACCACCTGACTTGTTCTTGCTCTTATTTTCCATTATAGAAACCTTATCTTGTGCGTCAAGATCGGAGATAAAAACGTGAGACTCAAAGGGGGGGTGGGGCAGGGAGGGGGTGGGGCTGTGTGGGAGGAAGGAAAGGAGGACAGATCCCCTCACCCCTTTGCCGGGGAGGGTGTCTCCAGCCAGGCACGCAGAGCGCTGTTCCCTCGCTGGGGCTGCTGGCGGCCCAGGGAAGAGACAAACTCATCCAATCCGGAGCTGCTCCCACATCCCTGTGCCATCCCGCAGGCTCCAAGGCTGCTGGATTCAGGCTCAGTCCCCTGCACCAGCTCCCCGAGTCCCTGCCTCCTGACTCCAGGGAGGGCTTTTGTAAGGACAAACATAAATGCAAAATAAGAAGTCTAATTCTCCTAGTTGAAAAGAAGAGAAAAAAAAGACTCCTCCGCCTTCCCTTTTTCTTTCAGAATTCCTTTTTCCATCCTTCTCAAATGCCCGTAAATCTTTCTGATGGGCCACCGAAGCCACTGGCCAGTCTTACAACTCAGGATTGTGTCCTCAGAGACCCGGGGGTCATCTCTTTGTAAGCAATCATCAAGGAAGGTAATAGCCCGTTTTCCCAGGGGGAGATGCACCTACATTTACCGGACTCCACCTTGTGAAATGCACCTACATTTACCGGACTCCACCTTGTGAACGCTGCCTAATGTAAACGATTTATGCACTTAGCTCCCGGAGAGAGACGCTCTGTTTTTGCAACTCGCCCAGCGGCTGGCCTGTGACTCTCCTCACGTTCTGGTTTAATGTGCGTCAGTAATACACCTGTTTGCTTTCTCTTCTACCTTTGTGGAGGGATTTGGGGGGTTAGGAGTTGATTTGGTTTTTAATTACATTCCCCAAACTTTGTTCGGCACCAGGGACGAGATTTTCACATCAAAGACAAGTGGGGAGTCATGAAATCCTATTGACCTGACAAAGGTGGTCCAGACCCAGGCTTTGCAGCTTCTCCCAGATTCCTGGGCACTGCTGTTCCCTTTGTGGGCTTTTAACTGAACAGAATGCACTCTGTGAGCATCAGAATATTGAACCTGAAGCTCTGGGAACAGAATTTCATAAGTGAGCAAGAGAGCTGGTGAGACTGGTGATGATACCTGGGCATGTGTTCCATCACCAACCTGAGAGGCCAGGGAACGACCCAGCATGGTGACAGTTCTCTGAATTGTGTCACCCCAGGGTGGCCTCAAATCCCTTGTTCAGTGCTGGGTTTGTGGCCAGCCCGGGGGTGTCTCCGTAGGAGTCCCTCCCACCGCACTGACAGAGCCACCTGCTCCAAGACACTCCCCTCCGGGAACGGCCATGGGTCCTTCCCCTCAATTACTCCCCAGAACTCGCATGAGTTGGAGCTGCATGGGCTTTAACCAGCATCTTCTATAGAGATGCAGAGCCGTCTGGGAAGGCTCTGCAGGCATACTCACACCTTCATCTGTTCACCTTTTGCAGATGTCCGCCGAGACCTTGCACTTGGAGATGGAGTTTTGGGAGGAGAAGGTGAGGGCTGAAGAAAGACTGATCGAGGAAGAAGTTATTTCAGGGCTGGGCATGTAAGCAGGCGCATCAGCAGGGAGAGGCACCTCAGGACCTTGATGGGCAGCTTGGAAGCCAGCCTGCGGTGCAAGTCAGTCCTGAAGGCATCAGGCCACTGCCTCTAGCCACCAGTCCAGGGAGTTAGACAACAACCACCTGAGCAGTTGGGCAAAAATGGCCAAGAGTTGAGAAAACCAAACATGCACCCTAATCCATCACCTGGGACACCCCGATTCTAGTTAGCCTGCCTCCAGCCTCCCCGGGCCAGCAGCCTCCGATCGGGGCACCCCCAGTACCTTCCCCTTGAACTCTGTGAAGCTCTCCCATCCTCCGCCTGCTTTCCAGTCTCTGCCAAACCCAAGAGCTGGTGTCGAGCTCCCTCGCTCCGGTCAGCTCTGGATAGGAGTCTCTGCTGTTCTTGTTTGGTTGGTCTTAATTTCTTCCACAGAGGCAAGACCAACTTCTATTGTCTGGGAAGAGAGAAGATGCCATCCAGGCTGGAGGATGGGTGGGTGGGGGGCGGCAGGGCAACGTCCTCCCCTCCTGCCAAGGCGGGCCTGTACGACATGTCCGGGGGGCCAGGAATGATTTTTAGGATGGAGCAAAGTGAGTGGTCACCACAGGCAGAAGGTTATCGAAGATGTCACGCTGCGTGCCAGCTCGTCCTTCCAGAATCCCGACATTGCCCTACCTGACAGGCCTGCCACCAGCTCGCCCTCCTCCCAGGAGGAGAGGCTCTGACAGGAGCCTGAGGTGGTTTCCACCACGTTCTGGAAGCACCTTCCCCACAGGGATACTCCAGTTCCTCAGGCCTCAGACCTGGGGTGTCATTCTGGAGCTTGGTGGGAAGGGACCTCCTGGGCCGTCTCCTTTGGAAAGCGAACAGAAGTCCCACCAGGGATCTTACTGGAAGCAGGAGGAAACCACGATGGACGACCCTCACCGAATCGGCAGGACCCTCCGCTTGGCAAGCCCCTGGGGGAGTCCGAGGCCTGGCGAGAGGGATGACCAGATGCAAAACACAGGCCGCCTCTTCTCTCCCGCCCAACCTTCAGACGAAGACTGAGTCAGCTTCCCAACAGCAACAGTGACTCAGATCCCGCGGGACAAAGCTGCGGGCCCTTTCTCCAGCTCTTCCTTTGTGAAATGGAATAACTTTCCATGAAAATATTCAGAGGCAGTAATGAAGGCCCTCGCCTTCATCCTTTGTGCGAAAGCCTTCGGGAAGAGACGCCTAATTCCTTCAAAGTGACTCGCCCACGTTTTGAGAGCGTGTTAACTCAGCCGTGTGGGACGCGCCGGGGATTAGAGAGACACAAACGTCTGTACCTACCAGAGATTAGATCGGACTCCACGTCCTGCCTAACTCCAGCATTGTTCTTCTTTTGTTTGTTTTTGTTACTGTCCACAAAAGTCCTGGGGGCCTTACAGAATTAAGGCCCTGGATGAAAAGAAAGACATCCACAAAGCAAATGCCAGAGAGCTTCTATGTGGCTGAAACCACCACGTACCAGCGATGTTTCAACTTCATCTTGTCATCAAAATGTAGCCAAAAATGGATTGAGGGCCGTCCCTGTTGGCTGGTGACAACAGCGACGTCTGTTGGGTCTGAGAACGTTCTAGAAAGGACAGCCGGGTGAATACTTACCCCGGCGAAGGCACTGAACACCAGCTTGCGGACCTCTCTTGACTTGGGAGAAATGCTTTCAAAAGTCCCTCCGAGGAGCCATGTAGAGCATGGTTATCAAACTCGCCGTCTCTCTCGTTCTGTTCCAAGCCCCCTTTTTAGTACAAGTACAGTGTTGCAGCTATTAGGGGCCTGGGAGACTTTCAGCCTGGCTCACTTGTAACTGTCTGTCACCACACTGGGATTCTTCCACTTCCTGTTCCATTCTTGTGCTCCTGCATCTCAAGCTCCCGATCTATCATTGAACCTTATTTTAGCCAAGACGGGTTTGCGGAAACACGGGGGACAGACAACACTGTCCCGCGCTTACCACTGGAGGATGCTGAGCCTTCAGATCCTGGGCTTCTCTTCCAGGCTCTGGGGCAAGGGCTGAGCCCTTCTGGCCTGCCTACCAGCACCTTCGGAGCCCACCTCAGTCTAAGGATACGAAGATGCTCTGAGAAGAACAATTTACCAAGCGAAAGGCAGTTAGACCTAAATGGTTTTTCTGTACTGTAAGGAGGCAGTGGACAGATTTTTTTCTTAAGAAAAAATGGTAACTCCTGGGCTAGGTCATATTCTTTCCACATTTAAGGTGATGTGGGTGATGTGTCCTCATTTGGTCTAGAAACGTCAAAGAGAGCGGAGCCCGAATGATTCATGGAAGATCTTGGCAGAGGCTCCAGGCTCAGCCATCGCTTCACTGTGTACTACGGGGAGAGAGTTAACCGTTCTTGACCTCGGCTTTGCCATCTTGCTTGCTCTTAGCCTTTTGCAGAAAAATACAATGCAATTTCCAAAGTGAATGAAGGGGGTGCTTCCGGGGTTGGGACAGACCCAGCAGATACAAAGCAGTGGCCAATTCTAGATCAACCCAAGAGAGGGCTGAGTGCTATCTACACTGTGCAAAAGCCACCGACGTCAGGCTTTGCTACCAAAACGGTTTCTCAGGATCAATTTCTTGCATCACTAAGCATCACACAAAAAAATTCTTTTTAGGCTTCCCCTGGCAACAAGCACGTGTCCCTCACATGGATACTTGCCCATGGCTCTGCCAGAGTTATTTCATGGGACTCTGAGCCCATCTGCCTGAGCCCCCATCCAGAGCAGAGCTTACCCATGGTCTCCCAAGTCTGCCTTCAGTTTTACTCGCTCCCCTGTGAACACAGGACAATGCTCGTCCCTCTGCTGCCTTTGCACCCAGAGTATAAAACCTGCAGAATATCAAGTCCTTCTGCGGGCGCCTGGGTGGCTCAGTCAGTTAAGCTTCTGCCTTTGGCTCATGTCATGATCTCAGTGTCCTGGGATCAGGCCCTGCATCGGGCTCTCCGCTCAGCAGTGAGTCTGCTTCTCCCTCTGTGTGCTCTTTCTCAAATAAATAAAATAATATCTTTAAAAAAATAAAGAATATCAAGCCCTTCCACTCAAGGACCGATTTTGATGGTGATATCTCCATTCATCAGAGTCACACCCCCAAATTATGTAGTTCCTGGACCTCTTCTGCCATTATTTTGAAGGGCTCGATGTTTGAGCCCTGCTCTTCTCCCTGGACTTTGCTATCACTGTGACTAGCAGCGTGTAAAACCTCCTTAGCTCTAGACTGTCCCCGTCCAGCCTCGGGTATCACCCGACCCAGTGCACTGGAGTTCCCAGACTCCGGGTCTTCATCTGTCCAACATCACAGCGTGCCGCAAGCTGACCAAGGGAGGAGGAGCTCCCAGAGCCACTGTTGGAATCTCTGAGAGGTGGCCTCACAAAGCCAGGCAATCTTGACAGCGGTCTCTCTTGCCCTCTGGTTCTCAAAGTCTGGTCCCTGGATCAGTAGCAGCAGCAGCAGCAGCAGCTGAGAATGAGTTCAAAACGCACAGCTGTACTCAATCACACTCTGGGCGTGGGCCCGAAATGGGTGCTTTCCCGAGCCCTCTGCAGGTGATTCTAATGCACACGGGTGAAGTGGACTGGGGTGGGGGAGGGGTTTCTTTTTCTTTTTTTTTTTTTTTTAAGATTTTATTTATTTGACAGAGGGAGAGAGATCACAAGTAGGCAGAGAGCCAGGCAGAGAGAGAGGAGGAAGCAGGCTCCCTACTGAGCAGAGAGCCCGATGATGCGATGCAGGGCCAGATACCAGGACCCTGAGATCATGACCTGAGCCGAAGGCAGAGGCTTTAACCCCCTAAGCCACCCAGGCGCCCCAAGGGAGAGGGGTTTCAAGGAAGAAGGCTCTCCCGACCTATTACACCCTTTACACACCCCCCTGTGATCCAGACGATCACCTCGAGGATTCACAACCCTCAGCTGGCCCACGGGGCTGCCAGACCATGACCTTAGCCCTGGATTTCTGGACTGCAGCAGGAAGTCATCCCAGATACCCAGATGACCAAAGACAACAGGCCAAGATTTCCTGAATCGAGAGCGACACAAAGACGAAGGGGATGCAGCCCAGGCTGCCTTGCGTCACTGCCACTTCCCGGGGTCCCCACCCTGGCTGGAAGGCCACCATGCTGTTCTGCTCCAGGAAACCGACCGTGTTGCAGTGCCTCCAAAGGACTACCCGAGGCTGACAGTGGCTGAGCGAAGCCGACCTGGAAAATCCAGGATTGGAGGTAAGTTCCCCAATTTTGAATTTTATGCATCCAGTAATCACTGAAGAGGGACACATTGCTTTGCTCTTAAAAAAGAAAAATAGCATGAGCACTCCAAGACATCTGGGAAGATGAAGGTTAAAATAAACCCCCATGTCAAGTGAATAATTAAGTATTTCATATTTATTAGCTTTTTACGTACCAGGCATTATGCTGGGAGTTTCTTGGCTAATCCTCGGAACAACTGTGTGTGAAAAATATATGTTGATAGACATCGGGCGTGGACAGAATCGTGCTGTCTCTGAACACTCAGCTTTGGGTCTCGGTTCGCCACTAACCACAAACTCAGGGTGAAGTAAGAGATAAGGGGTGCTGGGTTCCTGGGCGTTTTTAGATCGATATATGAGAAAATGCCTAATAGGTGCTCAAGAAATAAGTGTGGATTATAAATGGCCACTCCCATTGTACATATAAAGAACGAAAACTTTGGAGAGAGGCTCAATGCGAGCTGCACAGCAGAATCGCCTGCAGGGCTTTTTAAAAACCCCCAGCATAGCAGGCAGGTTGAAGCTGGTTAGATGAGTCGCCCGAGAGCGCACAGCCGGCAGGGGCGGGGCCGGGCGGGCGCCCAGGTGCGAGGCTGCTGAAAGCCAAGCTCTGGGCAGAGAGCCTATTCACCGAGGCTCAAGCGCGGGCAACACCTCGAGTCCCCAGTCCCGGGGCAGATGCGGCGTGAGGATGCTGGTTTCTACTGGGCGTCCCTAGGACACCACTCACTTGTCCCGGCAGGGCTGGTATTTTGCCCGCAGAACCAGTTCGGAGTCTGGCTTAGGCAGGGCTGATCTCAGAGAAAGCTTCCCTTTGGGAACACAGTGGACAATAGCACAGAGAAGAAGCTAAAGGTTTCCTTCTGATTAAAGGGAATTACTCTGCCACTAAGAAAAAAAGAAAGAAAAGAAACAAAATCCCAGCTGCGTCCAGACCTGCAGCACTGTGAGCTTCACGAAGCATGCTCGTACTTCCCGGCTCCGTCACTTCCTGGCTGAGCATCTTTGGGCAAGTTACTTGACCTCTCTGTCTCTTACTTTGTCCTCCTCTGGAGAACTGGGATGATAACAGTATCTATCCCATTTCTGTGATGACTGGATGAGATCATCCAGGTAAAGCATGGGGAGCAGGGACTGGCATGATGTCAGCAGGTATTAAATTCGGGGTTTCACAAAAACCCGAGGTTTGGCGTCTTACCCCAAGTTAGTGGCCAGCAGCTCAGAGCTGGTATCCAGCCCCAGTTTTGTAAGTCTGGCTCCAACCCTCCTCTCCTGCAGCTGCCCCAAGCGGGTCCTGTCCTCATCAGGGCTGCCTGCTTACGCCCCAGCCTGCACGTCCTTCTCCAGCCAGTTCCTTATTCCTCCTTTTTAGTTCATATTTTTAAATTTTTATCTGTGGTATTTGTCTTTATTTTATTTAGGTTATTTTTCTTGTAAAAGTAAAATACTTCTCACCATAAAGGTAAAATAGCAGTAGCAAAAAGGGTGAGGTTAAGAAAAATCCCCCAGGGCTCCCACACGCCTGACACAGCTCCTCGCTGCAGGGTTCTGTCCTCAGCTCACCGTTCTTTCCACCCTGGCTCTCATTCTTTAGAGTCCTTCAGAACCGCGAGGAAAACTTGGTTCAAGTTCAGGTGCCTGGGCTCTAGCCTCCAATGTCGTGATTCGACAGAACCAGGACTGGAGACCCAGGGACCTCTGGCGGCGTGGGCCCCGAGAAACATCTTTGTGGCATCATGTGTAGGCCTGTGCGATGTCGGGGAGGTGACTCACACAAGCACCCCTTCCTGGCCGCGACGCAGGCTTCACACCGGTCACGTGTCCTCCACGGGGCTGCCGGGGGCCTTCATGTGCACGTGTCACCGTACAGGTGGTCTTTTCCTCCCAAGGGAGCTCAGGCTCCTTCTCTGTTGTGTTGATCTCAGATTAAGCCTGCGGGATCTGCTGGAAGGAATGCAGCATTCATTCAGCTCTGGTGGATTCCTCTAGCTCTCTGACCAGGCAGCTCGGGTGTGATGAAGCCAAGTGGGGAATCCAGGCTGGAGAAGCAGATGACTCTGGAATGAGAGGAGAAGGGAGAGGGTAGAGAGGAGAGGGCAGAGAGGAGAAGAGAGGAGAGGATTCTGGAATCTGACCAGACTCAATCCACTGGACAATGGCAAAGTCTGGAGCCGAAGGTTTGAAACTGCAGAAATTCCAGAAGCTGGACATCAGAGCAGTTGGAAAAAGGCCTAAACCACCAGCAGAGGGACTAGGGTGAGCACAGACCCGGGGCTCAGAGTGTTGGGGGGCATTCCCCCCGCACAGCCCTCAGAGAGAATGCCCCACCTAGCCCCTGCTCGGTTAACCACTGTGGCCTTGCCAACTGCTCACAAGGTTCCGCTGAGTTCTATGCTAGAAAAATCTTTCATGCCTACTGAGCAGCTCAGGCTCATTCATCTGTCCCACTCCTCTGGATTTAAAAGCCTCTCCCTTTTCCTTACCCTTTATTGTCTCGGTTGATGAATAAGATTATATACCAGCTGGACTGATGGGAGTGTAAAATTCTTCCATGGGAGAGGAAGAGCCTGGAAATGACCTGGAGGGACAGGGGCCTTATTTTCTATCTTCCCTCCGTAATGCTGTCAACCACTAAGGACTGGCGAGGGCCTTGGCGTCGGTGCCAACCTGCAGAGAACCACTCATGCCGAAAACCATTTTTAATACCCTGAGACTGAAAGACGCCCCCCCTCCCCCCGGAAGCAAGATGGTCCCTCATCTCGCCCCCATGGGGGGGATGCCAAAGGCCTCCCGCTCTGCTTCCGGGAGCTCAGCACCACTGGTCGTGCGGTTTCGCCTCTCCCGAGGGTGAATGAGCAGGACTCAACAAGACCGAAATACTCATTTATTCATTCGTGATAAACGCAGCCAAGTCTTCATTTTCTCTGGTTAACAGAGATACGTGACCTCAAAACAAAACAAAACTAAACTAAACAAAAAACTAAAAAACCCATTGAGGTCAGAGTTGTACAGTAAAAACAAAAAGAAAATCAGAGGAGCCGGATGGTGGGGCGCCCGGCCGGCTCGGTCATGGAGCACGTGACTCTGGATCTCAGGGTCGTGAGTTTGAGCCCCATGTTGGGTACAGAGTCAACATTAAAAAAAAAAGGAGCCAGATCGTGTAAGAAGTATTTTCGCCAAGCTGTGGTCAGGTAATTAGTTCCCTTTCTTGGTTCTCAAGGCATGGACATTATTTCATTCAGTCAGTGAACCCTTTTCTTCTCTGATCCCACGGTCTCTGCTTCCTCTTCATCTGTCCCTTCTCGGTGCGACCAGCCGGCTCGCAGGGCCGAGCTTGGGGAACTGCTGCCTCCTCGGAGGCCCTTGGGTGGGGTTTCTGTCCGTGTTAGCTGCACTTCCTCATTACGGCTTGATTGTTTTATGAGCATTTCTGATAGCGTCTCCCTCGGCGGATTTCCCCTCCGCCAGGCCCGGCCTGCATGCCCTCCTGTGCCTCTGCGTTCACACGATCAAGGAAGAGCGATCTGGAAGTGGCAGAGCTGGGCCGTCCGGCCTGAGAAACTGGTTTGGCAGGAAGCTTACCGCAGCGAGAAACAGGTGTTCCAGAAAGGGCAGGAATGTATGTCACAGGCACTTTCTGGGGGCGAGGTCTAAGTCCCCCTGTCCACGGGTGGGCCGGCCCCAGGGAGGTCAGACCGCGTCTGGGTCAAGCTTCGGGCACTCGATTCCTAGGAGCTGATGAGGTCACTGGGGTGGGGCTGTGGGACCGACTCATGACCCTCTGCTGACTTCCTGGGCCCTTGGCAAAGAGCAGCCGGCCACAGGGGACCAGGGCCGGAAGCCCACATCCAAGCTTCACTTCTCCTGTCCCTAAATCAGCTTCTCGACCTTAGCCCTGACGCTTTGGGCTGGATCACTCTGTCCTGTGCATCGTTTATGACAACCCCAAATGTCTCCAGACATTGGTAAATATCCCTTGGTGGGGGGGGCGGGGAACGGCCAGCCCTGGCTGAGAACCACGGGTGTGAAGGCTGCCCTGTGCTTTCAGAATCACAGGGCAGAGGTGGGGCGGGGAGAGCAGCGGACACTAATTGCCTCTCGTGACAGCTGGTTGCAGAGAATGAGCCTGGAGTGAGGGAAGTGTTGGGGTAGGTGCGTCTCTCCTCAGACAGAGGGCTCAGGCACTCCATTGCTGCAACATCTCAAAAACTTGTTTAGGCACCCATGTGTTCACTATGTGCAGAAATCTTCCCATTTGTGGATTCTGGCCAATTTCAGAGACCCACCATGGAGGCTCCCACATCTGCCATGTTTACCTGCTCGGACTCAAACTCATCCGAATTTCAAAAATAAAAAGTTTAAAAATTAAAAAAAAAAAAGACTAAGACTTTACTTTTTTTAAGTCCTCAACGCAAAGTTCGCAAAGCCAGAATTTGCTGCCAGCATCTTAGGAAGTATTATCATTATTTTTGTTGGCATGGTATCAGCAACACTGAGAGAAATGGAAAGAAAAATTCTACTCTTAGGCCATTCCCCAAATCCCACGGCTCTCCTATTTTCATTTTTCTCCTAATCTTTTTTTTTAAAGATTTATTTATTTTAGAGATAGAAAGCACAAGCAGGAAGGACAGAGGGAGAGGGAGAGAGAATCTCAAACAGACTTTGTGCTGAGCGTGGAGCCCACGTGGAGCTCAGCATGGGCTTGATCTCACAACCCTGAGACCATGACCTGAGCCGAAACCAAGAGTCAGATGCTTAACCGACTGAGCCACCCAGGGGCCTCTTTTCTAATCTTTAACCACACAAATACGTGCTTTCCTTAAACTAAGTGGAAAATTGAGTAGACCGAACTTCAAATTCTCAACAACCTCTTCCAATGAACATTGATGGGATGTGTATACATGAGTTGTTCTTTTGGTGTCTGAAGATATTTTGAAAGAAAATGTGCACAAATGTACATACATTTGCAACCATTAATTCAGTTGTGGCATGATATTTAGTAAAAGGTATCTAGGAAGACCATTTCGGTCTTGATTACCCAGATTTGTGCCCATCACTCGACTTAATAATAGGACTTTAAGCAAGAAGTGACCTTCTGGAATCATCCAGGGTTCTCATTTTACAGATAAGTTAATTGTCACCCAGATATATTGACTGTTCTGCCAAGATAACATGAGAGTAAATGACAAGGCTGGGAGGAATTCCCGATTCCCTGACCAACACTAATGACTTTTTACCACATCTTCTCCCTTATCGTGAGCCCATACAAGTTGACCGAGGGAAGGACAGGTCAGAATGAGCAATGATATTGTAATGTCTAATGAGATTAGACAGCTGATTTTCACAAAGGTTTTAGTTCAGTTTCTCACACTGCAAGGATTAGGGTTCTGGGTCTATGACATTTGGTAGAAATTGCCCAAGACCAGAAGTTAGAAAATACGGGCTTCATCTGCCATTCGTGAGGGCTAAAACCCTAACTGCTTTACTTCTCTGAGCCTTGTCTTCTTAATTTGAAAAATGTCAGTAATAAGTCCTACCAGGTATGTATTAAGAATCTAAACAATGTTCTTTAAAAAAAAAAAAAAGAACTTTATTTACTTGAGAGAGAGAGAGAGCATAAGTGGGCTGAACGGCAGAGGGAGAAGCAGACTTCCAGCTGATCATAGAGCTCGATGCGGGACTTGATCCCAGGACCCTGAGATCATGACCTGAGCCGAAGGCAGACACTTAACCAATGGAGCAACCCAGGGGCGCTCTCAAAACATTCTATCTTTTGAACCAATAATCCCCCACTTCAGGATTGTTATCATTTGAGAAAAATTCTGGGACCCAGAAATAGCATTCTGTACAATAATCTACACCCACCACCCCTTTGTAACTACCGTATGTTGAACCTGCTATGTGAGTGCTATTGTGCTAACTGATTCCTGTAGTCGTCTCTGGTCTTCACAAAAATCAGGGAGATGGGTATTGTAGTGTTTGTTAAACAAATGAGAAAATGGAAGGCCGTCGAGGAGAAATGCCTTGTCCCAGGTCACACAGGTGGTGAGTCACACCTGCCTCTCCTGTTGCCCGTTCCCTTTCTACCATGCCTCGCTATTCTCTGTAATGCCGAACAGTATCCAGTGATCACAGTTGACTTAAAAATTATAGAATGGGGGGCGCCTGGGTGGCTCAGTTGGTTGCGCAGCTGCCTTCGGCTCAGGTCACGATCCCAGAGTCCTGGGATCGAGTCCCGCATCAGGCTCGCTGCTCAGTGGGGCGTCTGTGTCTCCCTCTGACCCTCCCCCCTCTCATGCTCTCTCTCTTTCAAATAAATAAATAAAATATTTTTTTAAATTATAGAATAGAATCTTTTCAGCCATTGAAATATTGGGTTTTTAAAAGTTTTTAATCATTTTCAATAGAAACGTTTAGTAGTCTCCTCTGCCTAACAGAGTTAGGGAGGAACTCGTGGGGAAGGAGAGGGTCTCCATGCCCAGCGCCGGGTCAGGATGGGAGCAGAAAGGCTCAGGGGGAGGCTCTGACAGCGGGAATGGGCATCAGCCTCCCCTGTATGATAAGACATTCACAAAGACGCCGGGCCAGTGGGTCAAAGAACAGAGTGAGCATAAAGCCCATGAGAACAGAGTATAAACTCGCCAGAAGATGTGTTGTTAGGATTTAGGTTTGGCTGCTCTCACAGAGAAACATTCCTTTAACTAGATGGAAGTCTAATTTTCTTACAAAGAAACCCAGGCAGGTTATCTGGAATGAGATTCCCAGAACCAGAGACCCAACTTCCTTCTATTCTGTAGCTCTGCCATCCTAAACATGGCCACATGTGGGGTTTTTTTTGTTGTTTTTTTGAGGAACCTCCACACTGTCTTCCAGAGTGGCTGCCCCGGCTTGCATTCCCACCAACAGTGTAGGAGGGTTCCCCTTTCTCCACATCCTTGCCAACAAATGTCATTTCCTGACCTGTTAATTTTAGCCATTCTGACTGGTGTGAGGTGGTATCTTGTTGTGTTTTTGATTTGTATTTCCCTGATGCCAAGTGGTGTTGAACATTTTTTCATGTGTCTGTTGGTCATTTGTATGTCTTCTTTGGAGAAATGTCTGTTCATACCTTCTGCCCATTTCTTGATTGGATTATTTGTTCTTTGGGTGTTAAACTTGATAAGTTCTTTATAGATTTTTAGATACCAGCCTTTTATCTGATATGTCATTTGCAAATACCTGGGAGAGAGAGAAGCCTAAGCAGGCTCCATGCCCAGAACAAGGCTCAATCCAACTCTGAGATCATGACCTGAGCTGAAATCAAGAATCAGATGGTTAACTGAATGAGCCCCTCAGGTGCCCCATACATTTTTTCACTTTTTAAAAAATTATTTTGCAAATGTCTAAAGTTTCTTCAGTGAGCATCTCTGTGAGTTTTATATTCAGAAAAAAAATTTTAATGCTTATTTATAAACCACTGTCTTCCTGTCAATTCTTAGGTAAAACAAATGAATACGGTATATGTGAAGTTGCTTTGAAAACTATAAGAAAATTAGAAAAGCAACGTTTTTAGTATGTGTCCTAACTGGTTATTTTCCAGAGAAAAGACATTATTGGATTCAAGTGCTACCAATTCTTCTAATAATACCAAGGCAGATCAATTGTGTTTTGAAAGATACTTTTTCAATATTACAGTTAGCAAACTGCTTCATATTTACCAAGCACTTACTACTATTTATCAGTCAGAATTTTTTCACACATGGAGGAGGTTCTATCTTTATCTCCTTTTCTCAAACCAAGAACCTGAGGCTTCTGGTGATAAAGTAACTAGCCTAAGATAACACAGTTTGTGATCTAATGTATAATTTTCAGTAAAATACTACTCCTCAAAATTAACCTATCTAAACAGACCAATTACCAGTGAAGAAATAGAGGAAGTAAAGAGTTAAAACACCCCAGGTCCAGGGGTGTGTGGCTGGCTCAGTGGGTAGAGCGTGTGGCTCTTGATCTCAGGGTCCTGTGTTCAAGTCCCATCTTGGATGTAGTGATTGCTTAAATAAATAAACTTTAAAAAAAAAAACCCTAAAAAAAAAAAACCCACAAAAAACAAAAAATGCAGGTCTAGGTTTGAAAGGGGAATTCTGTCTTCTATCCACCTTTAAAGATCAGGTAATCCCAGTTCTATTTAACACAGTCCAGAGCATAAGAAAAGAAGGAAATTTTGCAACCTGATTTTACGAAACAAGTGTTCTCTTGATCCCAGCCCTTAATAAAGATGGCACTAAGAAAGAAAACCATAGACCAATTTCACTTCTGAATAACAATCTAAAAATCTTAAATAAAACATTATCCAAGAGTGCATAGCTCTTGGAGGCCAGTTGTGTCTTATTCCACTTGTTAGTTACCATGCCCACTAAAAAAACACACTGAGTTGTTTTTTTTTTTAAAGTAGGCCCCACAGCCAATGTGGGGCTTGAACTCATGACCCTGAGGTCTAGAGTCACATGCTCTGCTGACTGAGGTAGCCAGGTGCTCCAAAACACACTCAATTTTTAAAACTGTGTTACGTACATACAGGAATGTATACAGCTGGTAGATTTTCACAGATCGAATATACCCATGCAGTAGGACTCTTGTCAAGACACAGAACGTTACCAGAATCCCATTAGCCCTCTCATGTCCTCCACACTTGACCCCTCAAGGGTATCTGCCATCTTGATTCTTAGCATCATAGGTCCATTGTGCTTATCTTGGGACTTTATATAAATGAACTCATACACTATGTGTCCTTGTGTCTAGCTTCTTTCACTTGATATTATGTTGATGAGATTCACCCATGCTATTGTATGTGGTTAAAGTTGATTCAGTCTCCCTGAACATAGTTTTGTATACAACAATGTGAATAAACCATAAGTTCTTTGTCCATTCTATTACTGATGGAGAGTTGGGGAACTTCCAATTTGGGGCAATTCCAATAGTGCTGCTATGAATATTCTTGTATGTGTCTTTTGTCAGACATGTATATGCATTTATCTTGGACATCTACCTAAGACTATAATTGGTGGGGTCCCGAGGTAGACATTTGGTGGATATTTCCAATTTTTCAAAGGGATTGTACCAATTTACCCTCCCAATAGCAGTGTATGAACATTGTGGTTGTTTCATATCCTGACTAATCCTCAGTATAGTTTTGTCTTTTTCCAGTTTAGCCATTGTGTTGAACATATTATAGTGTCACGTGATGGCTTTAATTAGCACTCATGATGTCTAGTGAGAATCTTTATGTATTGGTCATTCTTGAAATGACACTTAAATTTTTCAGGCCACTTCAATTTTATCTCATGTTCCCTCAATAAACAGATTCATGTGTTAAAATTGAGTGCGGATACCTTTTGTATCCTCAGTAATCTGGCCCTTAAAGACCCCCGCCCCCATAATCCAGTCTCAGTGTGTGGTATGTGATTAAAGAAAAGAGTCCATCGATAAAAAAATCAACTTCAAAATGGCTCAAGTTCTTGTACTATAATTTTCACACATCATGAAAAGAAATACATAGGCTACAGCAATGTCTCTTTTTTTTAAAGATTTTTATTTATTTATTTGACAGAGCGAGACACGGCAAGAGAGGGAACACAAGCAGGGGGAGTGGGAGAGAGAAACAGGCTTCCTGCCGAGCAGGGAGCCTGATGCGGGGCTCCATCCCTGGACCCCGGGATCATGACCTGAGCCAAAGGCGCCCCAGCAATGTCTTTTTAAATCTCTTTTTCCCTCTCATCTTAAAAGAAAGAAATGATTAATTAGACTTCATCAGAATTATACAATTCTGTGTAAGGCACCCCAAGTTTTGATCTGCAAAAATACTGCTAAGAGAATGAAAAGACAAGGGACTCGATGGGAGAAAACAGTTCACATATCTGACAGAGGACTTACGTGGGCAATATCTGAGGAATTCTCTAAACTGAACAGTAAGAAAACAACAACCTAATTTTAAAATAGGCAAAAGGCCAGAAAGAGGTCATCAGCAAATAAGCCCATGAAAATACGTTTAGTATCATAACCAGTAGGGAAATGCAAATTAAAACCACAACGAGATACTGTTATATACCTATTAAACTGGCTGAGATAAAAACAATACTTGTCAACACCAATTGCTGGGGACGATGGAAAATAATTTTGCTGGTGAGAATGCAGAATACTGTAGCCACTCTAGAGAATAATTTGCAGCTTCCTATAAAGTCAAATATACAGCCCAGAAACCCCACTCCACCGTATTTGCCATATGTTCACACTAAAACCTATACACGAAGGTTTGTTTATACTATTCATACTTGCCCAAAACTGGAAACTATCTTCAATGGGTAGATGGAGAGACCAACTATGGTACATCCTGTGCAATGGACTGCTACTCAGCAGTCGAAAGGAACAAGCTGGGGCGCCTGGGTGGCTCAGTTGGTTAAGCATCTGCCTTCAGCTCCGGTCGTGATCTCAGGGTCCTGGGATCGAGCCCCACATCTGGCTCCCTCCTCAGCGGGGAGCCTGCTTCTCCGTCTCCCTCTGCTGCTCCCCCAGCTCATGCTCTCTCTCTCTCTCTCTCTCAAATAAATAAATAAAATCTTTAAAAAAGAAAGAAAGAAACAAGCTAATGTTACAGCCACACTTTGGTTGAATCTCAAAGGCATTATGTCTCAAAAGGTAGTCTCAAAAGGTCACATGCCATATGATTCCATTTATAAAATATTCTTGACCAGAAAAAAACATAGTGAGAGAGAACCTATCGGTGGTTTCTAGAGGTGGGGAGAGCATGACTACAAACAGGCAGAAACAGGGAATTTTGGGGGGGTGATAACTCTGTTCTATATCCTGATTGCGGTGGTCATTCCATGGCTCTATACATGTGTAGACCTGTACACCCCTCAAAAAAGTGTACTTTAATTTAAAAAAACCAAACTACTTCTTGCCTGGCAAAAAGCATCATAAGCAAATTCAAAAGACAAATGTCAAAGATACAGAAAACTTTCATATAATTCATATCACAAGACACTATGGTCCTTAATGTATAAAAAGTTCTTAAGTATCAATAACAAGGCCAAAACACCTACTCTCTGAAAGAATAATTAATATGAACTGTTGACATTTAAAGGAAATACAAATGACTTTTAAAATATGAATAGGGGCTCCTGGGTGGCTCCGTTGGTTAAGCATCAGACTCCTGATTTCAGCTCAGGTCATGATCTCGGGGTCATGAGATGGAGCCCAGTATCAGTGGGGAATCTGCTTCTCTCTCTCTCTCTCTCTCTCTCTCTCTCCCAATCCCACTGCCCCTTCCCCCATGTGTGCTCTTTCTCTTTAAATCTTTAAAAAAAACTTTTAGGAGCGCCTGGGTGGTTCAGTGGGTTAAAGCCTCTGCCTTTGGCTCAGGTCATGATCTCAGGGTCCTGGGATCGAGCCCTGAATCGGGCTCTCTGCTCAGCAGGGAGCCTGCTTCCTCCTCTCTCTCTGCCTGACTCCCTGCCTACTTGTAATATCTCTCTCTTTGTCAAATAAATAAATTTTTAAAAATCTTTAAAAAAATAAACTTAAAAAAAAATTTTAAATATGAATGAACAGTCCCATTTACCCATAAGCAAAATGTATATTACAGCTACAGTAATATCCTACCATTTATCTGTAAGATTGGCAAAATCGTGAAGTTCGACAACACAAACTATTGACCAAGCACGCTCACTTATTGCTGGGGAAAAGCATGTTAATGTATATGAGAGGATTTGGCACAATCTATCAAATATTTTCTCCGACTCCGGCATATTTATGCTGTATGTGCAAAGTGAGGTATATTCAAGGTTATTCCTTGCAGCATTTTTTGGTAATAGTCAAAGAATGGAAACTAGCCAAATTCTATCACTAGAGAGCAAGCTAAATAAATCATGGAGTATATCCATTCATTGAACTACTCTGCAGCTATAAAAAAAGAGGAGGGAACTTTCCATGCCCTGATGATGGACGATTTCTAGTCCATTTGTTATTGTCGAGGGAAAAAAGCAAGGTGAAGAGTGGTGTGTGTCGCATGCAGCGCTCTGCAGAAGAGGTAAGGAGTATAAGCAAGGAGTATAAACCCACTGAGTATAACAATGCAATACTCGTATCACACAAAGCAACTCTGGAAAAATGAGCGAGAACATACGAGGGGCTATTGGTGGGGAAGAGAAGAGGGGGACAGAACGATGGAGAGTTTACAGTAGACACGCAACGGTCATTGTCTGTCTCAGTGTCTGCTTAGTTTCTGAGCCATTTGTATAAACTACTTGGTCCCAAAAACAAGTATGTATTCAAATAAGAAGATAAATCTTCAGTGATCAATCATCCATCAGTTCCGTGGAACACAGAGGAAGCGGAAGAGAAAGAAAAGATGAGACAGGAAACCGGAAGGAACACTTGTTTCGCACACAGCTTAAAATGCGGAAGTAGACTGGTGAAACCCTGGGCTTGTCAGAGAGGCGGGAGCCAAGGAGGGAGGGAGTGGAAGATACAAACATTGTTTGGGATGTGGAAGACCTGAATCTAGGTCCTCTTTACGCTAACCGGGGGAGCCGGGGGCAAGTGTTTTACATGCTCCAAGTCTGTTTTCTTATCCGTAAACTGGAAATAACAACAAAACTGATCTCACAAGGTTAAATAAGGTAAAGGTTAAATGAAAGAAAAATGTGAACGTGCCTTGCAACAGGGATGAAGCCGTGTACAAGTCAGGAAACGACAGATGTTGGCGAGGATGCGGAGAAAGGGGAACCCTCCTGCACTGTTGGTGAGAATGCAAGCTGGGGCAGCCACTCAGGAAGACAGTACGGAGGTGCCTCAGAAAGTTGAAAATAGAGCTACCCTACCACCTAGCAATTGCACTGCTGGGTATTTACCCCAAAGATACAAATGTAGCGATCTGAAGGGGCACCTGCACCCGAATGTTTATAGCAGCAATGCCCACAATAGCCAACCTATGGAAAAAGCCCAGATGTCCATGGACGGTTGAATGGATAAAGAAGGTGTGGTATATATATACAAAGCACTATTATGCAGCCACAAAAAATGAAATCTTGCCATTTGCAACAGCGTGGATGGAGTTGGAGGGTATTATGCTAAGCAAAATAAGCCAATCAGAGAAAGACAATTACGATCTCACTGATATGTGGAATTTGAAAAACAAGGCAGAGGGTCATAGGGAAGAGACGGAAGAAATGAAGCAAGACGAAACCAGAGAGCGAGACAAACCACAAGAGATTCTTAACCATGGGAAACAAACTGAGGGTGGCTGGAGGAGAGGAAGTGGGGGATGGGCTAGGTGGGGGATGGGCATAAAGGAGGGCATGTGATGTAATGAGCCCTGGGTGTTATACACAACTGATGAATCACTAAATTCTACCCCTGACACTGATAATACACTATATGTTAATTACATTGAATTTAAATAAAATATTTTTTAAAAAAGAAAGGGAAGACAGAAAAGGGTCCCATAGCTTCCTAATGCCTCTTTCCTCCAGAGACCGGCGTCTGCACCAAGGAAGTGTGGGAGAGCGGGCCTGGCCAGGCTGACTCCACCTGGGAGGACAGCGAGACAGGCAGGGACGGAGCGTCACAGTCACAGTCCCCCCTCCCACCCCCCACAGGCAGGGGGGAAAGTTGAGGCCAGCCTGTCTCAAAGGATTCTGCTTCCCAACCGACTCCTCCTGAGTTTGCTAATTTGGTCGCTTCCTACAGACCTTTAGAGCGCTTCTGGCATCCTAAGAGCAAGGGCAAACCATTTCTGAGGACTTTGAGTAGGGTGTGGATGCATAGTGCCCAAATTTGTTGTGTATAGAGAAGAGGAAAGTGCGCTGCGGGAAGGCAAGGCTTGGTGCCGGGACCTCTGTGGGAGGCGGCCGTCGGGGGAGAGGCAATGGTGGCCAGAACTGAAGAGAAGGAATGGAGAGACGTGAATGCAACCGAGAGAGGCTTTGGTGATAGGACCAGCAGGGTGTCAAAGATACACACAGCTGGACATCAGTTAAAGCAGTGAATACAGGCCTTACTCAGTAACGAGCTTACTCAGTAACGAGCTTCTTTCCTCTGAGCAGAGGTGACTGAGCATTTTAAAGGGAGAAGGAGGAAGGAGGGAGGGGAACAGAGGTTCAAGAAGGGTCGGGAAATGAAAAATTACAAAAAAGCAGGAAGGCAGGGTTGGTCCCTGTGAAACCATCTGGGTTTGCTCACTGGGCTTCGTGAGAGTTGGGCTCCTACCCTTCCACAGAGGCCCGGAGTCAGGGGCCCTGCCTTCAGGTGTCAGCTGGACCAATCAGCTCTCGGGAGAGCCCCGAGTTTCCTCAGACAGGCACAGAAGTCAGGTGGGAAGGGGGATTAGAGTCATCCAAAGGATGTGGCTCTGAGCTGTTAGCCAATCTGTTAGTGTTCGTTGAAGTCTTCATAAGCCAAGGTTGAGGCCTGGTCAAGAAAGGCCTCAGAAGAGTCTGGCTAGTGTTTGGTCAAGGAGAGACTCCTTAGCAAGGGTTTGGTGAGTGTCCGACCATATCTCGTGGGCAAGGGAGGAAGAAGCAACAAGGGTGGCTGACCTCCAGCTTTGGCCTTGGAGTAGTCTGGTGGGTGGGATGTTGTTACTGTTCAGAGAGAAACTGGAAAGAAGCCAAGGTTCTCATAAAGGAAGATGGTCATCGATTCTGACCATGGTGAGTCTGTGGGCCTAGGGATTAGCTGCCAAGGGCAGGTGGTCAGTGGGCAGTTGGATATTAGGGTCTGGACTCAACAGAAGTGCCTGGGTTAGAGACATCCACCTTCAAATACCAACTGAGGGTGCATGAGCTAGGTCCGGGCAGGGAACGCGGAACGGAAGAGAAGGCCATGAGACAGAACCCTCGAGAATATGATATAATCCCCCAAATGCCATGTGGGGTTAGGAGAGTAGGCATGATTATCCCCATTTGTCAGAGAAGAACGCTGGATTAGAGACTGAAGTCATGACAGAAGTTGTCCAGTCACTCCAGAATCGCAGCCCTTAATTAATCATTGTTCCATTAATTAATTACTGATTAATCCCATCGGAATACCTCTCTCAAATATTTCAGGAAATGAAAAGACTGGACGATTGTGTATCTTCTCTATGGATTTTGATTATATTAATATTTTTTAAAAATTTACCTACAAGGAGGGACGCCTGGGTGGCTCAGTTGGTTAAGCGCCTGCCTTGGGCTCAGGTCATGATCCTGGTGTCTTGGGATTGAGCCCCACGTTGGGCTCCCTGCTCCATGGAGAGCCTCCTTCTCCTTCTGCTGCTCCCCCTGCTTGTGCTCTCCTTTCTCTCCGTCAAGTAAATAAAAAATCTTTAAAAAAAAATTTACCCACAAGTGTTAAACACACCAAAAAATAGGGAAAGAACTAGAAGCAGTCATGTGCTCAACCAGAGCTAATAAATACTTGTTGCGTGCAAGCTCTCAAACACTCTCTCCCTCTCTCAGTGACATTAACCCAACCAAGGCCATCTGTAATCTGCACAGCAACCTGTCGAGCACACACCCCAGGGAGGTCAGATCTGAAACTGCTCAGCATCCTCGAGAGCCAGCCCCTAAGCTCCGGACTCCCCTCACAGTGTTCCTGAAGTGGATGCGGGCACAAAGGCTCAGCTGGGATAATTAGCTTTTTTTTACCACACCTTCAGATTTGCCTCTCACCTCTGGAAACACACTTGATATACCGAGAGAGATAATTAGCCCACCAGTGTCTTTCCCTTGGCTTTCACCTGCTAAAGTACTTTTTTTTTAGAATGGTTTTGCCATTTACTATTTTAAATGCGCAATAGGCAGCAGGTAAAATAGATATACATTTATCAATCAGCTCAGTTAGTTCAACACTGGTTTCTTCCATGACAGACCACAATTCAACCACAAACGTGAGGAAAACATGACCGATTTCCTTCATTTAACTTCCATTGTTACTCACTCAAATTCAAAGTTATACATAAGAGCCTATCTTTGGTAAATTTGATTTCGGGGAACTAGGCTCTTTAATCCCACTCTGCCTATGGGAAACCCTCATCACCACAGGACAGGGTTGAATAGAGTCCCTTCCACGTTCAAATTCTTGTCCTTCCTGGAACCCCAGAATGTGACCTTATTTGGAAACAGGGTCTTTGAAAATGTAATTAGTTAAGATGAAGTCATACTCATTCCCATTAGGATGGCTATTATGGAGAGAATAGAAGACAGCGGGCTGGTGAGGAAGGAGAGAAATGGAAACCCTACTGCGTCGCTACTGGGAATGCAAAATGGTGCAGCCGCTGTGGCAAACAGTCTGACAGGTCCTTAAAAATTAAACATAGAATCACCATGTGACTCGGCAATTCTGATTCTAGTTATACATTCAAAAGTATTGAAAGCAGGAACTCATACAGGTACTTATACACCGATGTGCAAGGCAGCATTGCTCACCATCACCTAAGGATGGAAACAACCCAAATGTCCATCGTCAGATGAACAGATCAACAAAATGCAATGTACACACCCAGCGGAATATTATGCAGCCTTAAAAAGGATTGAAAATCTGACTCCCGCTATGACATCGATAAATCTTGAAGACATACTATGGTGAAACAAGTCAGCCACAAAAGGATAAATATTGTGTGACTCCACTTATATGAAGTACTTAGGAATAGACAAAGTCATAGAGAAAGAAAGTAGAACAGACGTCACCAGGAGTGGAGGGGAGGCGACCTGACCAGTTATTATTTAGTGGGTACAGAGTTTCAGTTGGGATGCTAAAAACATTCTGGAAATGGATAGTGGAAGTGACTGTACAACAACACAAATGTATGTAATGTACTGAATTGCATACTTAAAACTGGTTGAAATAGTAAGTTTTATATTATATATATTTTAACCACATAAAAAAGTAATAATAATAAAAGGGAAAAGATGGAGCCATACTGAAGAAGGGTGGGCCCTGAACCCAGTGTGGCTGGTGTCTTAGCGAAGAGACTGGAGGGGAGAAGGCCATGGGGAAAGGTGGATGCACAGGGAAGTTGGCCTCGTGAAGGTGGAGCAGGCATGGCAGCCATGTCTCTACAAGGTAATGGCGGCCAAGGATGGATGGCCGCCATCAGACGCTGGGAGCAACGAGGAAGGAATCTCCCCCAGAGTCTTCAGGGTGAACGTGGCCCTCTTGACACCTTGAATTTGGACTTCTAACCTCCAGAACTGTGAGAGTATCAATCAGCTTTTGTTCTTCTAAGCCCCCCAGTTAGTGGCACTTTGCTACAGCAGCCCCGAGGAACTAATGCAGCATACTTCAGATAGTTAAATATAAAAAAGAAGCCTTCTATTTGGGAGGTTGAGGAAGGGACAGGGTGGGAGGGACTCAAGGGAGCGCTCAGAAAACTGTGTTCCCTCAGCTCATTTTGAAAAACCAGCTACATTTAAATCTTGCCTGATGAAATCCCGTTGTCTACTTAGGGTTTATTATACATACAGTAAAGTTTGTCTGAATGGTATTTCTACTTTGTAGAAGTTTAAGTGCTAAAAATGACATTATTTTTTAAAATGACAATATTTGCATGATGGGATACTGTATTTTAGATGTTTAATATATGGAAAGGTATTTATATGAGATATACTGAAGTCTGAAGAAAAGGTTACGAAGCAACCTGATTTGAAACTTGAAGATGCATGTATACAGCCTCAGGAATGTTTCCAAAATTTTTTGCAGAGGCGCTGAGTGGCACAGTTGGTTAAACCACCAACTCTTCATTTCAGCTCAGGTCGTGATCTCAGGGTCGTGGGGCTCTGTGCTCAGCGTGGAGTCTGTTTGGCATTTTCTCTCTCCCTCTGCCTCTCCCCTTCCTCCCTGCACTCTCTCTCTAAAATAGATAAATCTTTTGCATGAGTTACTTTAATATTCAGAAAAAAAATTATGCTATTATAAACAGTATAGATTCGAAGTCCAATAATCGAGTTGATGGGTTGAAGTTAGCTTCTTGGGGAGAGGGGCAGCTCTTACAAACTCCAAGGGCATGCTGCTGTCCATGGACCCAAGCCCTTGACAGCTGGTTCACATCCCTGGTGTTCCCCATTCAGGGCTCTGGACAGGAGGTGGTGTGGAGAGTGGAGTCCACCAAACTTCCCCGGTTATCCTTGGGCTCAGAGCTTTGGAAGCAACTAGGCTCTGAGTTTTTCTCCAGCAAGAATGATGATGTTTCCATGTTTAGAGACATTCTCTACATATTTGATTATTTTCTCACTGAGAATAACCATTTAGTTATTTAAACAGTTTAGTTTATATTGACAAATATTTATTTTACCGGGCACCATGCTAAGTGTTGTTGGGGGGGGGGTGTAGTTTTGTGATCAGAGCCATGAGATCTAGACTCCATCTGGCTAGGATTTGAATCCTGGCTGTCTAGTTTCCTTACACTGCAAAATGGCCAAATCACTTCATTTCTTCTGCAACCTGCAAAATGGAGATAGTACACTTAATCAAATCTAAGATGCTTTTGATTAGAGGAATGCATTATTTACTACTAAGAAAGACCGACATTACCAATTAAACTTTGACACGTTGCTCTGAACAACAGCCCTGTACTGTGCATGAATTGGTCACACCAGCCTCTCTCTGGCTCTGAAATGTCTTTCATAGATGTCAGAAATCTGGCAGTTTCTCCTGCCTTCTATTGCGTTGTCTTATACGGGATGTGCATGCTTTTGTGCACAAATCGGCGGCTAAATGTAACAGGGCTTCATCTTCCGTCCTTAAGACCACGAAGTCCTTGGTTGTTGCTTTGCAGGAAAATACAGACGTGCGATCCCTTCTCTAGCAGCAAATTTCCAGCTCTATTTCCATGATTTGCAGGCTCACACAGTCCCAACCGTGCACATAACTTAGTTGAAATGCTGATTGTAAGAGCAATGACCCAGACTCCTGGGTACACAGAGGCCAAAACAGCTCCTCACTGGCTGCTATCTCACCCATACTGGTCGTAGAATGGCACCAGTTGTCAGGAACATCAGGATTCTGAGATGATAGCGAAAGAGAAACAAATGTTTAATATCTATTAGAATTAATTAAATCAGTGGTACCTCCCCCTTGGAATTTTGTGACAGTTGTACACACAATTATGACACAATGCCAGCCATCCCACAAGCATAGGTTCTGAGATTTAGATCTAAAAGGGGCTCCGAGAGATCTCATACATGCGATTGTTAAGTGAGTGGAAACTGGGGCCTCCCCCTCCCTTCCTAGGGGATTTCTGTGTCCTCTCTCCACTTCCTGGTTCTGGCCACTTAGCAAGCACGCACTGACGGATTGCATAATCCGGGCTGTGCAAAGGGCTCTCTGGACTCATGGTCAACAATCAACGAGAGCAAGTCGCGTGATCTGTGGCTTGAAAATGTCCGGAGCCCCTGAGCATTGCTTGTGTGTGTAAAGGTGAAAGGTGATGGGGTCTCAAAAGAGCTGCTGAAAATGAAGCAGTCTGGGGAGAAAGTGGGAAGGCACAAGGCCTTCAAGATGAAGGGAAAAAGAAAATCAGGGGCACCTGGCCCGTTCTGTCAGTGATGCAGACAGCTGTTGCTCTGAAGGTGGTGGGTTCGAGCCCCACACTGGGGATAGAGATCACTTAAAAATAAAATCTTGAAAAAGAGAGAGAGAGAGAGAGGAAGGAAGGGAGGGAGGAAGGGAGGGAGGGAGGGAGAGAGAGAGAGAGAGAGAGAGAGAGAGAGAGAATCGTTAAATGAGGAGTGAGAACTAATTTCTGGTCCTTGCTTCTCCAAGTCAGCAGTGCCTGACATTTCCTTCCTCTGAGCATTATGAGAATCATCAAGGGCGTCCATGTCCATTTCACCAGGTGCCCTGAGGGAGACTTGGCTTCTGGCAGGTGATAGAGATGTCTGGCTTTTTTTTTTTTTTTTTTAAGATTTTTATTTATTTTTTTTTTGAGAGAGAGAGAGAGTGCATATGAGAGCACAGGTCGGGGGAAGAGCAGAGGGAGAAAATCTCAAGCTGAGCAGGGAGCCCAACCCGGGTCTGGATCCCACGACCCATGAGGTCATGGCCTGAGCCCAAACCAAGAGCTGGATGCTCAAATGACTGAGCCCCCCAGGCGCCCTGACAGAAACGTCTGTTAAGCCATATTGCTTTCATCACAGCCAGGGAGGAACTTGGTAACTATCATGCAAAGAAGTCCCTGGCATTTAGGAAAGAAACTTAAAAAAAAAGAAAGAAAGGAAGGAAGGAAGAAAGAAAGAAAGAAAGAAAGAAAGAAAAGAAAGAAAGATTCTGTATCGACAACAGAAATATCTTTGTTAGGCAGGCTATAGTAAAAGAAACACAAAAACACCAAATAAGGGACATGAGCTTGTGTTTTTTTTCCTCTATAAATAGACTCTGGATAAAAGGGCAAAAGACACGAACTTTCCATTAAAATAATACTTTTTTTTTTTAAAGATTTTATTCATTTGACACAGAGAGAGAGATCACGAGTAGGCAGAGAGGCAGGCAGAGAGAGAGGAGGAAGCAGGCTCCCCGCTGAGCAGAGAGCCCGATGTGGGCCTCATCCCAGGACCCTGGGATCATGACCTGAGCCGAAGGCAGTGGCTTTAACCCACTGAGCCACCCAGGCGCCCCTAAAATAATACTTTAAAGGCTGCTAATTACAATAAAAATTTTGTTCTCAGACCAGAGTGACACATATTTATTTATATATATAAAAAATGTAAATAAAAATATAATATTTACATATATTAAATATATTTTATAATAAATGCATTTATTTATCGTTTAAAAGTCTAGAAATAAGTATAAAAGCATAAACATGGCCAAACATAGCAGTAATGAGTGACTTAAAGGTCTAGAAATTCTGCCAGAAGCCCCTTTCCAGTAAAAGAGCCTCTGATAAGTTCTAAACTTGTTTCGCTGATAATGTCATCTCCCAGATGCTGACCAACTGGAAAAAACAATTGATCCTAGCGAAACCCTGGGAAGATCGGAGGACAGTGACTCTGTCAGTAGGGAGGGAATGCTGGGTGTCCAAGCAAGCTTGTTTTGTTTTGTTTTTTTAAAGATTTTATTTATTTACTTGACAGAGAGAGTGAGAGAGAGAGCGCGCACAAGCAGGGGAAACGGCAGGCAAAGGGGGAGGGAGAAGCAGGCTCCCCGCTGAGCAGGGAACCCGATGTGGGACTCGATCCCAGGACCCTGAGATCATGACCTGAGCCGAAGGCAGCCTCTCAATGGACTGAGCCACGCAGCCGCCCCGGCAATCGGAGGCTATTCTTAAGGAAGTCAGGTGGTACCCGGGTGATACCAACGTGACAGGTGATAAATGATTGGGCACAGGACAGAAGGATGTACGCACAGTCAAATCAGTGAAAGTCACAGAACTGTAATAACTGGTAGAAGGAATTCGGAGAACAAACTATTCAGGAGCTTTAAAAAAATAGATCCAATTGAAATAAGAATAACAAAGAGGTAATTCACCGCTTGAGACCGGGCTGTGAGGATAAATGACCCGCGCGAGAGCACAGGCCTTTTCGAGACAGGGTAAAGTGGGGAAAGCAAGTTTAAAACAGTATAGCCTACGGGGGAACTGGTAAATCTAGGATAATGCTTGCAGCCGCTCGTTTCAAGAACACGAGAGCCATCTGGGTGCTGAGTTTCTGAGTAATTTTTTCTTCTTTCCCCCTCTATTTTGTAAACTATGAACTTCCACAGTTTATTTTTTTTTATAAAGATTTTATTTATTTATTTGACACAGAGAGAGAGATTACAAGTAGGCAGAGAGGCAGGCAGAGAGACAGGGAGAGGGGGAAGCAGGCTCCCCGCTGAGCAGAGAGCCCGATGTGGCCTCGATCCCAGGACGCTGAGATCATGACCTGAGCCTAAAGCAGAGGCTTTAACCCACTGAGCCACCCAGGCGCCCTGAACTTCCACAGTTTATATAACGGGAAGAAACTTAAGTCAAGAGAGAAAAAAGTAGAGCTACTTAATTTCCATCTAGTTTTCTCTCTTTTTTTTTTTCATAAGAAATTTTTTTTAAAGATTTTATTTATTTATTTGACAGTGAGAGAGATCACAAGTAGGCAGAGAGGCAGGCAGAGAGAGAGGGGGAAGCAGGCTCCTTGGTGAGCAGACAGCCTGATGCGGGGCTCGATCCCAGGACCCTGAGATCATGGCCTGAGCCGAAGGCAGAGGCTTTAACCCACTGAGCCACCCGGGCACCCTTTCATAAGAAATTTTTCAAACGGAATGGGCAGAGCACAGTGCTTAAGACCGTACAGAGGCCTAGAGAGAAGAGGAGTTCAGGGAAGATCTAAGAGCTTTGAATGAGATTAGGACCCCAAGTCCAAGCAGATTGCTCCCCAGAGTTCTGCAAAAACTTTAAGATGACGTCCCTGGACCCACCACTAGCAAATCACACAAATTCAGGGCGGCATCAGGAGGTGAAAGTGGGGTCAGTGAAAGCGGGTGAAGAGGCAGAGGTTGCCTTCAATGAAGGCCGTCCAGGGAAGGCAGCACTTGACCTTTGAGGGGCAGCTCTTTCCTGTGCCCACCGCGTTCAGGCAGGAGCTGGACGATCGCCCCATGATGATGTTGTCACTGCGTCCTCCATGGATAGGAGGCTGGGCCAGATCCCAGTTCCTGAAGGAAGGTGGGTGGCCCATCAGTGGACCACAAAATTCCTAAACAGGAATTCCTGAACCTAAAACAGATCTAAAAATGCAAGCCCTCTCTTGGCTCTCATGAGTAATTATCCTGTGGGTCATAGGTTCTCGTGTTACAAACAACCCAGGGTCACTTGCACGTAAGCCACGTGTCAGGATCATTGACTGGGGTGTTTCTTCTGACAGTCTCCCCCCACCCCCATTCCACTGAGGTTAGCAGGACCTCTGTGCCTCCCACCCCACCTCTCCCAATAACCCTGCACTCAGAGGAAGTCGGGGACTACCAGGCCAAAAGCAAAACTTTGCAAAAGATGCTTTTCTTCCTGGCCTTGTTTTCCTAAAACCAGAGCTCCGCAGAGAACTAGTGTTTTATTTCTTTGAAGACACCAGTGGGATGGTGTCCACAAAGAATCCCCTTTGAGGCAAACGAAGAGCAGCTGGAGGGATTTTGTCTAGCCTACGGTCTTTGTCCCCTGCTGTCCGCACAGCAGGTGTGATGAGATTTAGGTGGGCTCAGGGGTCTTGGTCCCAAGGAAGCAGAGGCCTTCCAGATGGACGAGACCCAGGTGGGCTTAGACAATGAGGATCACGGACAGGGCACAAAACCCAGGAGAGTGGCCTTGCCTGTTCTTGGCATCACATAGAGCTTCTGACTTCCAGGAAGAGATTCCAGGAAGAGAGGAGAGAGACCTCAGTAACAATGAAAATCCAATTTTCCATCATTGGGGTTGGAAGATTTAGCTTAATATAAAGAAAACAAAGAAATGGCTATTTATTTTGCATACTTGGAGTTTGTGAGCTCAACTTTACACTGGCTACACTTACTAAGTATGCTATAGTAATAGTCGTTAGGGTTAGAAGTGACTGGAATTGACACAGGATCCTAAGTCGGGTGCTGTGCGCAAGTGTGGCTAGCTGCTTTGAAGCTCTTGGCAACTTGGGGGGACCTGGTCATCCTTGCGTAGCTAGGACTGCTCATGTTTGGGAAGAAGGCTATTTATTGGAGCATTAACAATACTGTCCTAAGAAGGACATGGTCTTTGGTGGCTCTCCTTCCTGCTTCATTTTATTAGCTACTGTGAGTTTAGAATTATTGTTTTCAATTTAGTTTGTCATGGGTTCCATGATGACTAACATCCATTCTAATCATCATTTAGCTCGATGCTCAAATGGCCCAGATTTGACCCCTGGGAACTCCTTCAAAGTGGTCCTTCCATTCTTTTGATGTCTCACTTTCTTATTTAATGGTACAAGATGTTCAGGGGTCATTTTTACTTTCCCTGCCCCAGTCCTGGAGTCAGCCATTTCTCCAACGAGCCCTGGTTCCTTTTAGCGAGAATGGTAGGTAGAAACCAAGATCTGGGCTCTACATGTGCTCATTTTCCTGGTGGGTCATTGCTTCAAGACCCTTCCAGCAGAGCGAGTTAAGAAATGTAATAATTAATTGAATTTATTCTCATTTATGGCTAACTAAATAATTAGTTAATTAATTGAATTTAAATAAATTTTTAAAAACGTGTGTATATGCTTTCATGTGTATGCCTACACCTGTGTGTATACAAGTTGGTTTATCTCTATCCATATAAAAGTATAAGTTCATATTGACACCTCCGGTTCCCAAAGCAACACCGCAGTCTTCCCTCTGCCCCTATTTATAATTACCTTTTCCAAAAGTGAGAAACCCAGCTCTCATCATCCTCAATGTGTCCTATTCATTTGCTCAAGTCTTGAATACATAGAAAGTAATTTCAGTTACTAACCGATACTACTGTGAGAAGTAAATCTATTAGCTACGGTTAAATATTTCTTTAATAGATTTTTTGGTAAAATTCATAAATAGTAAAACATATACATCTTAAGTGTATAATTCATTGGGTTTTGATGAATATAGAAACCCATGCAATCCATACCTCTGTCAAAATAAGGACCGTTTCTGGGCGCCTGGGTGGCTCAGTGGGTTAAAGCCGCTGCCTTCGGCTCAGGTCATGATCCCAGGGTCCTGGGATCGAGGCCCGCTTCGGGCTCTCTGCTCAGCGGGGAGCCTGCTTCCTCCTCTCTCCTCTCTCTCTGCCTGCCTCTCTGCCTACTTGTAATCTCTCTCTCTGTGTCCAATAAATAAATAAAATCTTTAAAAAAAAAAAGATAAGGACCGTTTCTATCATTCTGGAAAGTTCTCTCATCATCCTTTGCAGTTAATCTCCATACCCCACCAGACACAGCCACTGCTCTGATCCCGTAGCCATAGGTTAGTTGTCTGTTCTCTGACTTCACGTAAGTCCAGTCTTACAGCATGGACCCTTTGGTTCCCACCTTCTCTTCCTTAGTGTCGTGTCTGTAGGAGTGGTCCACATTGTTCCATGAGTCTGTGCTCCAGGCTCTTGCCGCTGAGTAGGAGTTCATTGCATAAACACGCCACATTTTGTTTGTGCATTCTCCTACGGTTGGACCAACTTTTGGATTGTTTCCAATTTTTTTGGCTCTTGTGTATAAAGCTGCTCTGAGCATTCTTACTTTTTTGTTTTATTTTGTTTTGTTTTGTTTTTTGAGAGAGCACGAGCAGCAGGGAAGGGGCAGAGGGAGAGGGAGAAGAGAATCTCAAGGCAGACTCTGAACTGAGCATGGAGTGCAAAGCGGGACTCAATCCCATGACCCCAAGAACATGACCTGAGCCAAAATCGAGAGGTGGATGCTTCACTGACTGAGCCACCCAGGCATCCCATCTATGAGCATGCTTATTTTAAAAAAGGGTGGGGAAAGCAGTTGTATGGGGCATATTTTTTTCCTGCTGTCCCCTCCCCTCAGTCCACCTCTTCCTTCAGCAGCCGCTCTGAGCAGTTACGATCAGACATCACCTCGCCTCAGCCGCCCTGCAAACGTAGGATGTCCCCAGCATGCAGTGTGGTATTCATGCGTGTGCAAGGGTGACGCAGGTGGAAAAACGTCTCCCTTCTACCTGTGGGTAGACAGTTCTGAGGCACATTCTGCGTGGCTCCTCAGAAGGCTCAGTGGGACTGACCCCCAAGCGCCCACGGGGGTGACCATCATTGCACGGGCCCTTCCTCTCCCCAGCCCTCTGCCCAGCCCCCCATTCCTGCTCCCTGGCATCAGACCCCAGCAAACTGCATGTGCTCTAGCCCTTGGCTGAGGCTCTGCATTTGGGAGGGGTGCAGCCCAAGACGGCCCCTTCGGCATGTGACTTAGAAGCGCGCAGGCAAAGAGCAGAGGTGCAAACTAAAAGCATTCAAACTTAAAGGATAGCTACGTTGTGTTGCTCTCTAACTCAGAGATCGGCAAATTTCTTCTCTCTCTCTCTCTCTCTCTCTCTCATCGTGTATAAGATGAGAGAGATGCATTTCAATTTCAGAAATGTGGAGACGTAAGGGATCATGTGTCTCCCGTGCAAGTGTGTGTGGTTGTCGGGTCGTTTCCCACGTGCCCACCTCACTCACGCTTGTGACCTTCCAGGGCAGAGATAGAGTCCAATGTAAACACAGGAAGACACAGCAGGTGCTCAGCAAGCATTTGTGACTAAGAAAATGAGGGAGAGCAAGGAAAAGGGGAGCTGAGGAAACCGAAGCCGGTTTTGGAAGACCTCTGAGAGGCAGAGACTGAGTAAAAGGCCTGAAGAGGAGAGGAAATCAGATGGAACCCCCAGGAGCCTGACTGACTGACTGACTGACTGACTGACTGAATGACTGAATGAGTGAATGAATGTGAGAAGGAGGGCCAGGACCAAGAAGTAGCTGGAGAGGAGGGCTTCCCCTGAAGCTGCTCCTTCACTAGAAGGCGACAGACAGGAGCCTAATAGCCTCACCAGGAAACAATGCTGCTGTCACCATCCCCTCCCCAGTATTTCAGAGAAAAATAGGCTCAAAGAGATTATTTGAATAAGCATGCTTCCTAAATTAGCTTCCTGTCATTTTCCCGGTTCTGCTTCTGTAATCCACGAAGCAAGTTCTGTGTCTCAATTCCGGGCGACACTACTTCCTAGATAACATACTTGGATTTCATAGATTAAGACGATTACTGTGGATTAATAGAATAATAACTAGACCAGCAATGTCATGCTCATTAGGGACAGAGCCATTCGCAAATATAAAGCAACGGATATTAAGACATCCAGAGGGCAACCCGAGTACATATGCTTCAGTGTCGGGGGAGTCTGCTTGCTCCCCCGGTGGGGCCCCCAAGAAGGCCGCAAATGCTTGTGTCAGAAATCAGAGAAGGCTTGTCGCCATGGAGAGTGGTTTAGGAGAATGAGCAGCCCTCTGCTCCCTCTCCTCGTTAAGGACATTAGAGCTGGATTTACTCTAGGGGAGTTTCGACTGGGTAGAAAAATAGTCTGGCAGCCTCACCCCATGTGAAGGACAGTGGCAGGGACTTCTGTTTATTGGGGTGAAAGAAATCCTCACTGGAGAGCATCATTCTATGCTTAGCAGGTAAAGGCTGAGTTGTTTCCGTGGCTGATGTTTTAAGTGGATTTCCCTTCCGGAAAGCTGTAGATGATAGGCATTAGGCTTGTGTGCTTAGGTAGCAGACTAGCGGGGGACCAACCAGATCTACTGGTCCAGGAGTCTCACCACGACTGAACGACCGATGTCCCCGCAGTGCCACGGGGAGCCACTCAGGGCTTTGAAACAGAGGAGTGGTGTGATCCAACCTTTAATTTAACCGTACCTTTCTGTTGAAGATAGATCAAGGGACCACGGGTGGAAGTGGGAAAACCAATTGAGAGGCCATGGCAGTCATGCAAGAGAGAAGCGATGGTGTCTTAGAGCAGGGAAGGTGTCGTGGAGGTGGAAAGGAGGTCTCAGATTCTGGATATATTTCGACGGGAGAGTGAGATGGATTTGCTGATAATCAGACGGAGAATGGGAGGCTAAGAGTGAAGTCAAAGGTGCCTCTGGGGTTTTTGACTTGAACGACTGAGACAATGACACTGGCATTTACCGAGAGGGGAAAGGCAGAGAGAAGCAGGTTGGGGGGGTGGGCAAGAGCTGTTTTAGACAAATTAAGTTTGAGATGCCTGTTAGATATTACAGATGTTTAGGAAGCATTTGGACATGGTCCAGACTCCAGAAAGAACTTTGTTGGAGAGAATACATTTGAGAGTCATCAATGCTGAGTATCGATCTTATCAAAAATTACAATACAGTTATAGCGGGAAGAAGGTGGGCGGAAAAAAGTGTATGTGTGCATAGGGGGAGGGGCGCAGGAGAAACGGGATCTCTGTCTCGTGTAGCACGAAGTCAGTGATAATGCTAATGGGGAAACATCAGGAAATATCTTTATGAGCATCATAAGAAGCAATCATCCCTATTACCTCTGCTCAATAACTTTACCTTTTTCTTCCTCATCTTTTTTAGGAGGGGTAATTTTTTTAAAAGATTTTATTTATTTATTTGAGACAGAGAGTGAGAGAGAGAGAGAGAGCACGAGCCGGGGAGAGGCAGAGGACGGAGGGAGAAGCAGACGCCCCAGAGCAGGGAGCCCGATGCGGGGCTCGATCCCAGGACCCCTGGGCCATGACCTGAGCAGAAGGCAGACCCTTAATTGACTGAGCCACCCAGACGCCCCCAGGAGGGGTATTTTTTAGGAGTTTATTTTTATTTCTTTTATTAATTTTTTCCTACCACATGGAAGCATTGAACCCATGTGATTTTTTTTAAAGTAATCTCTACACCCAATGTGGGACTTGAACTCAAGCCCCTGAGATTGGTGGGATGCTCTACCTACTGAGCCAGCCAGGCACCCCCATTTTAGTTTCTTTTTTAACAGCTTTCTCGAGATATGATACACCAACTAAACAGTTCATCCATTTAAAATGTACAGTTGAGGGGCGTCTGGGTGGCTTAGTTGGCAAGGTGTCTGCCTTTGGCTTGGGTCATGATCTCAGGGTCCTGGGATCGAATCCTGCATTGGGCTCCCTGCTCACTGAGGAGCCTGCTTTTCTCTCTGGCCCTCCCCACTGCTCGCTTGTTCTCTTTCTCTCTTGAAAATAAATAAATAAAAATACTTTAAAAATTAAAAAAATAAAATATACAATTCAGTATGTTTTGGTGTATTTACAGACTTGTTCAACCATCCCTACCCTGCACCCCTTAGCTTTCAACCCTCAACTCCCCCGTCCTTCTCCCCAAGCCTAGGCAACCAATAATCTACTTTATGTCTCTATAAACTGGCCTATTCTGAATGTTTCATATAAGTGGAATCTTACCGGGCGCCTTGGCGCCTCTGTTGGTTAAGTGACTGCCTTTGGCTCAGGTTATGATCCCGGGGTCCTGGGACAGAGCCCCGTGCTGGGCTCCCTGCTCAGTGGGGAGCTTGCTTCTCTCTCTCCCTCTCTCCCTATCTCCTTTTCCCCACTCATTCTCTCTCGCGTGCACACAAATAAATAAATCTTTAAAAATAATAATAAATGGAATTACAATAAGTGATTCATTTTGCTGGTTTGAATTTTTTTACTCTCCTCTTCCTCTCTCCTAAGTTCTGTCTTTTCAAGCACCCCACACCCTGACCTCCAAGTTTGGGTTCTTCGGTCCCTACTTGGCAGAAGCCGCTGTCATCACTCCTGAATTCAGTTGTCCTTAGACAACTGTCCTGCCTTTTGCATGACAAGAAGACAACTCTTCCCTACAGCCCCGCCCGTGACTGTCCTTCAGTGCTGGAAATGCATCAGAAACGTTCCGGAGTAGCTTGGACTGTGTTACCTGGGAGCAGGGCTGCCTGACGGAATCACCCGATACCCTGGGCACCCTAATTAGAGTTTATCGGCAGTACCCTTCACTGCACTGCAAATTACAAGGTGTAGAAAACTTTTGAGGGTAATCTACATGGCAGTGAAAGTTTTGGGTTGGATTCCACAACCTTATGAAATATTTCTCTCCCGAACTCCTCTTTTATACTTACACAAGTGAAAGGGATATTCTTTCAATTGAATTTTATAGACTCGACAATAGTGCTTTTGCTTTTAAAGCTCCATGGGTTACCTGTGACAACAAAAGCTTTTTCCACACTGGCAGTATTGCCTGGGAAATTGAAACAGTGCTGAGCCTGTTTGTACCATGTGTGGGTCTATCGGAGAACGTTCTCTGCGTTTGTTCAAGAACTGGCCATCATGTCCAGAATACAGTCTTCCTCATAAAAAATAAACAAACAAAATTAGAACGAGTTTTCTTTTCCACGCTTACGCAACATTCAGATTTTAATCCTGTTCATCCAAGGGGTTTCCTCTCAAGCTTTCAGAGTGCAATCGATGGCAGTTTGCAAAAAAAAGCACTTCTTCAATACTTGAGGGCTTTTTATACGCATTTATTATGTGAATTAAGTACAGGAACTGAGAAATAGTCCCATTTACAATGCAAATATAACGTTCATAGCAAAAAAAGAGACAAAATTAAATAAAACATTTCTTGATTAAAGGTACTTTAAAAAAATAAAGCTGTCAAATATTTTTTGTGTTAAAAGAGATACAATAAAAGATGTAAATCAGACAAAGGACAACAGTATCTTGAATCCCAGCAAATAAAAGGAAAAGCATACAGAATATACTTTATGCTCAGGAAACTAAGAGGCTATTGTGAGACTTTAAGTACATGAGAGACATGATTTGGTTTGCTGTGCAGAGAATCCACTGGAAGGGGCCAGAGTAGAAGCAAGGAGGCCAGATGGAGAAATTAAGGTGGTTTGGGGAGATGCTTCTCCAGCTTCCAGGTACAAATCACCAGGGGTTCTTAGCAAACTCCCAGGTGCATATGATGCTCTTGATCATGGATGGACTACACGTGAGTGTGCGAGGTTCCCAGGAAGGCAGTAACAGCATTGATGAGGACATGGATGACTCTCTGAGGAATTTAGAGGACAGGTTTAGGGGACTGGCTGATTAATCAGGAGAAGGAGACGAAAGGGTCAAGGATGGGTCCCACGTTTTTGAGTGAGAGGTTTTGGGTGGTCTGATTAGTTGCTGTTAACACAGGAAGAGGGCCAAGTCTGTGGGGGCAGATCTTGACCTTGGAAAACATATAAATGGAGATGGCAGGATTTACAAGTCTTGACCTCAAAAGAGAGGGCTAGAGATATAAATGTGGGAGTCATCAGGATAACTAAATGGTAGAATGGACCCAAAGGAGCAAAGAGGAATAAGGAGGAGGGGGCTTGGAGCTTCCAGTATTTAAAGGTTGGGGGAAGTAGACTGAGCTTGTTGGGAAGAGCAAGACAGAGAAACCCAGAAGGTGAGCAGAAACCAGGAATGTGTGCTGCAGATGCCAACAGAAGAAAAATGCAGAAAGAAGGAGGCATAGTCAATCATGCCAGGTGCTAAGATGAAAAAATAAAAGGCAGCAAATTACCTGCCGAAGTCCAGCTCCAGCAACAGTTAGGGTCCCTGAAGGAAAGGATGGTGTCGGCGATGCGAAATGAGGGGACGGACTTGAATGTTGTTTCAGGAGTCTCACCTAGTTCTGACTTAAATCACTGGTTTGGTACAGATTCGTTAGTCATTATGTTTTGAGGTAAAAGGCTATTTATCCTGGGGGAGGGACAATATGGTGCCAGACCTTATCTGGCAATATTTCAGGACTCTATCTAGGCATGCTTATAGAGAGAGTAAATCATCTATATAGGGAAAAGATGAATCATACTAAGAGTAAATTGGACTAATGCTTAACAAATCTAACCCATTCTCTCTATTCATAGCTTTCCGCGTCCTTGGAACTGCAAGCCACTTTTAACTGGAAGGGGGTGATTAATGCTTTACCCATTGCGATCGTCCTCGCCTTGCAGGAGGGCGGTGCCCCATGCCTTGCCGAGGGGGTTCACCTGCTTGTACCACACAGACGGCTCACATCAATTACCCATGAGCTACAAGTGCCCACCTAGGTCATTGGTGAATTTAGCACCATTTCTGCAGGTTGGGGGGACCTGAGAGGGGAGAATAAAGCAAGGGAAGAGGATAGACTTTGAAGAAGTCTGTGGAGGGAAAGAGATAGTTGGGATGGTAGCTGGGGAGTATGCGGTGGAGAAAGAAGCTTGTCTTTTATCTTTCCAAATAGAAAAGACATAAGCGTGTTTAAATGCTGATGGGAAAGACTGAGTTAAAGACCCGAGACTCAGAAGTGGGAGAGACTGAGAGGTAGCATAACGGCCCCGAAAACAGAGGAGGGTTGGAGGAAATGGATTTAGATGCAAGCAAGGACAGGTGCCACGTTGCAGCAGAAGAGAGGACCCACGGTAATAGGTTTGTAGATATGGAGGTGAGTTACGAGACATCCCTCATCCCATAGCTCCTGACCTTGGCCAAGCAGGAGAGAGGGTCAGCCGCTGGGAGTGATGGGGCAGCAGTAGGGGGCTGGGCTGTGAGGCGAGCAGGAAAGATGACCACCCAGAGTAGCACAGCTGGTCTCCAGGGAGTGCTGAGGGCCTGTAGGAGGCAGGTGATCATACCTATACCAGGTCTGGCCCCCCAGCGCGATTTGGCGGAGGTGCGTGGCTTCCCAGGTGCAAGACAGCGAAGGTGGGCATTGGCCCATTGAGGGTTGGCCGTTTGCTGAGTGGATGTGGAAGAAAAGCCCAAAGAGAAGTAGAGTTTGGTTTAAGCTAGTGAAAAGAAAGTTCTATAGGCTATAGTGCCTGGCACCCAGTAGGTTTACAAGAATTGTACTCATTGTTACAGGAGACCAGAGACACTTCCCAGCCTCCCCCGCCCTCCACCCCTCCTGCAAGACCACCCACACCTACCTTTTCCTCCCAAGATATTTGTACGGAATATGGAGGTGCTTTTGGGAGTAAGTGTGATATTTATTTTATATGGTTATGTACAGATAGTTATATATATTTATATATAGTTATGGATAGCTTGTAGAGTTACAGTTTTCCAGTTATTTTATGTGTCCCCACTTCATTATTACCAAGGTGAGAAGGTAGAGTCTCAGAAATTAGCTTGGTTATTGTTTGGTTATTCAGTCTACTACTGCAATAATGTTCTGTGTGCCAATTCTGAGTTTCAACAAATGATACCACTTAAGGAAAGTAATCATCAGATGAGCCACAGTATATAATTTATTATAATCATAATAATTTTTTAAGATTCCTTATTGACAAACCACTTTAAAGTGGTTTGTTACTGTTACTAGTCTGTAAGGATTGCATTTAGTCTGCTAGCTGAAAATTAAAAGTTTCTGCGGAAGACGTAGATTTCAACACAAAGGTCACATTAGGAATGAGTAGTGACAAAATGAAAAACATGTTTCAGTATAAGGACTTGGGAAGTTGGGCAAATCATTTTGCTTCTTTTAAGAATGTGTTTCTTCATCTGTAAAGGAAGGAAGTTAGAAAACATGACTCCCAATAGGGCTATGACTGTACCATCCAAATGGTAGCCAGTACCCACATGTGGTTACTTAAATTTAAACTCATTAAATTAAATAAAAATTCAGGGCACCTGGGTGGCTCAGTGGGTTAAAGCCTCTGCCTTTGGCTCAGGTCATGATCTTGGGGTCCTGAGATCAAGTCCTGAGTCGGGCTCTCTGCTCAGCGGAGAGCCTCCTTCCCCCCCTCTCTCTGCCTGCCTCTCTGCCTACTTGTGATCTCTATCTCTGTGTCAAATAAATAAAAAATATATTTAATAAATAAATAAATAAAAATTCACCTCCTTGGTCACACTTGTTACATTTCAAGTGTTCAATAGCCATATGCAGCTAGTGGTTACTCTACTGGACAGCTTGGATATAGACCATTTCTATCACTGCAGAAAGTTCTATTGGACAGTTCTGGTCCATAATCTCAGTCTTAGCACAATTGCAAGGAGGGAAGATGTTAAGATGCTTCCATAAGTCATCGTGTTGTAATTTTGCACTTAATCATTGTAGGCAACATTTCTAGAATATACCTACATCTCACCAGGCCCAAAGGATGGGGGTGGGGGCGATGTGAACTAAGGCAAGTTGGAGCTAGTACAATGAAATAACCTCCAGGTAATGGAGAGAAAATACATTCTAGACCCCTCTCACCTTCCTAACGTCCCTGCCCTTCTTCCTTCCTTTCCCATATTTTTTAGTAAGTACCAAGACTTGAGTCATCTATTGGGTATTCAGAAATAATTGAATCTGTCCATTTGATCAGGGAGAAAAACAGAGAATGACAATACAGTATATTTGGTGAGAAATATGATAGAACAATCCTTGGGGTTTTCTGGAAATCCACAGGAAGAGTACCGAACCTTAAATGAAGAGGCAAGGGAAAGCTTTCCGGAGAGGGTGACACCTGAGGGGGGTGGAAAAGACATGTGTGAGTTAAAATGATTTCCAGGTGTGAACATTATGGTTTGCCATTCATTATGACCCTGTTGAAATGCCACAATTGAAAGAAAGAGCAATTTGAGCAAAAGAAGTAACGAGTCGTTTTTTTAAAAAAATAATTAGCATTAAAACTCTGTGGTATGCATAATTTGCAAAGTCACTGTCAAAATGTGAGAATGGTTCTTTTCATCCATTCTGAAGGGTTACCTGCCTAACTTAGTCTTTTTAGTTGCTTCCTCCTTTGTGTGAAAAGAACTGTGAGCTGATTCTGCTAATGTGGTCCTGTATCCCCCCCCCAACTGTACTTCTCAAGACTTCTACCATTTCTTTCTTTCTTTCTTTCTTTCTTTCTTTCTTTCTTTCTTTCTTTCTTTCTTTCTTTCTTTCTTTCTTTCTAAGATTTTTATTTATTTATTTATTTGACACAGAGAGAGAGGCAGGGAAAGAGGGAACACAAGCAGGGGGAGTGGGAGAGAGAGAAGCAGGCTTCCCGCCCAGCAGGAAGCCCGATTCGGGGCTCCATCCCAGGACCCCGGGAGCCAAAGGTGGACTGAACCTACTGAGCCACCCAGGTGCCCCTCTACCGATTCAATAAATGTTGCTTCTCAAATCTCTTAGTTTCTCAGACCAAAATCTTCGGAGTTATTCTTGCTTCTTCTACTTTTCTTACACTTCACATTTTCTCCTCCTTCAGATTCTATTGATCTTTACCTTCAAAATATATTCAGAATTCTATCCCCTTTCCCTCTGCCCTGTGATACCTTTATGGTCCAAACCACCATCACTTCGTGCCCAGGGAAGAGCAAGAGATTTCTCGTGGCCTTTCTCTATAGTTGCCTTTCTACTATCATTTCTCCACTCAGCAGCCAGAGTAACACATTTAAAATTTGGCAGATCGCATCATGACTCTGCTCAAACTCTTCAAAGCTTCCCATTTCGGGGGTGCCTGGGAGGCTCCGTTGGTTAAGCAACTGCCTTCGGCTCAGGTCATGATCCCGGAGTCCCCGTATAGAGTCCCACATCAGGCTCCCTGTTCAGCGGGGAGTCTGCTTCTCCCTCTGACCCTTTCCATTTCGGAAAGATAAAGTTGAAAATCCTCATCATGAGCCACAAGCCCCTACATGATCTGTCCCAACCTCCTTCATCCCTTACCATTCTCTCTTGCCCCCTGAGACTGCTCGGGTCACACTGCTTCCCTCGCTACTTTAGGGATGATCCAAGCATGCTCCCTCTTCTTAGAACTACTCAGGTTGGAAAGCCCTCTGGATCATTCCCTCGCTTCCTTCACATGACTGTCCAAACATCCCCAAACGCAGAGGTCTTCCTTGTCTGTCTGATCTAAAATGGCTCACTCTGGAAGCACCTGGCTGGCTCAGTCAGTAGAACATGTGACTCTTGATCTTGGGGTTGCAAGTTTGAGCCCCATGTTGGGTGTGGAGATGACTTAAAAATAGACTCTTTAAAATTGCTCACTGTGTAAAACCATCTCCACAATCATTCTTTATCCTTACTCTTCTTTGTTTTTCTTCAATACACTTATCACGACTTGATGTGTTATATATTTATTAGAATATAAACTCCACAAGGGCATAGATTTTGCTATGTTTACAGCAATATCTCAGTCCCTTGATCAGAGTCTGACTGAGGCATGCGCAGTTCATAACTGTTAATGAGTGAATGGAATTCACATTTCATCTATAATTACATGACCCCCAAAGACTGTGAGTTCCTAACGATATGATTACATATTATTTCCGGCCACCAGCTCACCACTTGGAAGGTAAACTCACTATAAATGAAGTTCTTTAAATATACCTCCCTCATGTTGAAACTATAGGATCATAGACCCAAAATGAATCTTAAAATGTATTCTTGCCTAGAGTCATGCCTTCGGGGAAGACCACACTTAATACTTACTCTATTCTGAAAGACCACCTGGGAAGAAGAATCCATTGTTTTCTCTGTTTAACAAGTTTAGTTCCTGGAGATTTTTATCTTAAGCCAAATCTAAATCCCATTTGCTTTTATTCTAGGATTAGAAGAATTTTCATAAATAAAACCAGTCAGGTATATGTCAATTATACCTCAATTTTAAAAACAACTGGTTACTATTTCTTTTTTCTTCCTTTTCTCTTTTTTATTTCCTTTTTCATAAGGAACCCTTATGGAACCCTTTCATATGGAACTGTTTTCATAAGGAACCCTTCCTTTCTCATAAGGATTCATAAGGAATCACTGTAGAAAAAAACGAAGAAAAAACTTACCCATAATGCTCAAAGGTAACCTATATAAATAGCCTCTCGTATTTATATGTGTGTATACACATATATTAATAAATATTTTGTTGACATTTACAGAAAAAACTACACAAGTCGAAAACAGCTTGACAAATAATTCAAAGTGTAACCCCCAGTGTAACCACAATGAGGTCAAGAAATAGCCCCCTCATTCCCACAACTAATCATTATTCCTTTTATCCTCTCAAATGTAACCACTTTGGGTGTCTAATGCTGTAGATTAGTTTCATTTGTTTTTAAACTTCATGTAAGTGAAACCATACAGTACTCCACAAGTGCAGTATTCCTTTACATCTGCCTTCTCTCATTCACCTTTAGGTTTTGAGCTTCAGTGTGTACACACACGCACACACGCACACACGCNCACACACACACACACACACACCATTTCTCTTTATTAAATCTATCTTCAGTTGTCTTTGATCAGCTCTTAAACTCATCAAATTCTTAAGAATTTTAGTTATATTTTTTATTTCTAGGATTTTCATTTGATTCTTTTTAATTTTTTAAACTTTTTTGTTTTTTTTTTTTAGAGCAATACAAAGAGAACATGTGCATGTAAGCAGGATGGAAAGGGGCAGAGGGAGAGGGAAAGAGAAAATCTAAAGCGGGCTCCGTACCCAATACGAAGCCTGATATAGGGCTCTGTTTCACGACGCTGAGATCATGACCTAAGCTGAAATCAAGAGTCAGATGCTTAACTGACTGAGCCACACAGGCATCCCATTTGATTCTTTTTTTTTTTTAGAATTGGAAAAGTGTGGTTCTTTTTTACAGTTTCCTTTTTCCTGGAAAATTCTCCATTNATCATGACCTGAGCTGAAGGCAGAGGCATTAACCCACTGAGCCACCCAGGCGCCCTCTTTTTTTTTTTTAGAATTGGAAAAATGTGGTTCTTTTTTTACAGTTTCCTTTTTCCTGGAAAATTCTCCATTTTGCCATTTAATTTCTTGTTATATTCATATTCAGTCATATTTATTTTAATGTTCCTTCTGATCACTTAGATATCTCCATGATTATGTTTCTATTATATATTTTTTCTCTTGGTCTTCTGTCCTGTCTTGCTTTCTTGTATGCCTGGTTATATTTTGTAAGTTCTACTTCACTGTGCCTGGTTTTTTTTTTTTTATTGAGCACTGTATATTGCTAATGAAAAAATGTACAGATGGGTTGAGACTCTAGATGATGGTATCTTCCTCAAGAAAGGATTAAAGTGGGCGCCTGGGTGGCTCAGTTGGTTAAGCGACTGCCTTCAGCTCAGGTCATGATCCTGGGAGTCATGGGATCGAGTCCCACATAGGGTTCCCAACTCCATGGGGAGTCTGCTTCTCCCTCTGACCCTCTCCCCTCTCATGCTCTCCCTCACTCTATCTCTCCCTCACATAAATAAATAAAATCTTTTAAAAAATTAATTAAAAAAAGAAGGGATTAAAGTTTACTTATGGCATAGCACAAGGCTAGAAGAGATTGTCTTAGTCTAATTTATTGAGCTGATTTGAAGGTAGGCTAATTCTTTGTGAGAGTTAGTCTCTTTCTTTCTTTCTTTCTTTCTTTCCTTCTTTTTTCTTTCTTTCTCTCTCTCTCTTTCTCTCTCTCTCTCCTTCTTCCTTCCTTCCTTTCTTTTTTTTAAGTAGTCTCCACACCCAGTGTGGTGTTCAATGTGAGGCTTGAACTCATGACCCTGAGATCAAGACCTGAGCTGAGATCAGGAGTTAAGACCCTTAACTGACTGAGCCACCCAGGCACCCTGAGAGTTAGTCTATTTCTGATTCACCTTCATTTTTAGGGTATAGTGCTTTGTGGTCCCCATCAAAAGTTTGGATTGTTTGTCAGAACTTCTCTTCCTTAGCACTGAAATCACAACACTGCTTACCTGGTCCTGTGCAAGTGCCAAGCTTCTGTTCTGCTCCTTTGCCACTCAGTTGTCTCTTTCAAATTAGCGATTGCCTCAGGAAGGAGAGCAGCTCTACCTGCCAGGTGCACTTCTTGTGGCTTCTCTCTCTTCTGGATCTTGGCTCCATAATTTGCCTTGCTAACATTCTGATAACGTCAAACACATTTTTTAAAATTTATTAATTTGTCTATTAATTAATTCACCTACTTTTTCTAGTCATACTTAATGACAGTGTTCTGAAATAGCCTAGGCCTGAATTCAGCCATTGCCAGAAGCAGAATTTTACATATATTCTAATGAAAAATATTATGATATACATGCATTTCTATAATTTGCTTTTCTCACTTATCCTATGTGAACCAGGAAAATCTTTAATAAGTATGTCAGTATTAATTTGCACAATAATTTTAAGATGGTACATTGATTTTTCTACCATTCTATGAGCGAATCATAATCTTTTAGCCAAACCCTTGTAATTGGACACTTCGACTGTTTTTATTTTTTCTTTGTTATAAACAGTAATATGATGCTCATCTTTGTATTACCTTTCTAAATAGTTGTACGTATTTCTTAAGCATAATATCTTGAAATAAAAATGAAATAGAAAAAAGTAGGACTGTTTTAAGGTTTTTGTTACATTACTAAAGGTCCCTCTAGGGAATTTTTTTTTTAAAGATTTTATTTATTTATTTATTTGACAGATAGGGAGAGATCACAAGTAGGCAGAGAGGCAGACAGAGAGAGAGGAGGAAGCAGGCTCCCTGCTGAGCAGAGAGCCCGATGCCGCCTCGATCCCAGGACCCTGAGATCATGACCTGAGCGGAAGGCAGAGGCTTTAACCCACTGAGCCACCCAGGCGCCCCCTCTAGGGAATTTATACCAACTTACTTTTCTGCCAGCAGTGTGTAAGCTCCAGTTTCCTTATGTTTTTAAACACTTTTTTTTTAAAGANAAAGTAGGACTGTTTTAAGGTTTTTGTTACATTACTAAAGGTCCCTCTAGGGAATTTTTTTTTTTAAGATTTTATTTATTTATTTATTTGACAGATAGGGAGAGATCACAAGTAGGCAGAGAGGCAGACAGAGAGAGAGGAGGAAGCAGGCTCCCTGCTGAGCAGAGAGCCCGATGCCGCCTCGATCCCAGGACCCTGAGATCATGACCTGAGCGGAAGGCAGAGGCTTTAACCCACTGAGCCACCCAGGCGCCCCCTCTAGGGAATTTATACCAACTTACTTTTCTGCCAGCAGTGTGTAAGCTCCAGTTTCCTTATGTTTTTAAACACTTTTTTTTTAAAGATTTTGCTTATTTATTTGACAGAGAGAGAGAGAGAGAGAGAGAGAGAGAGAGAGAGAGAGCACAAGCAGGGGGAGGGGCAGCAGAGGCAAGGGAGAAGTGGGGTCCCTGCTGAGGAGGGAGTCCAATGTGGGCTTCAATCCCAGGACCCCGGGATTATGACCTGAGCCAAAGGCAGCCACTTAACCAACTGAACCACCCAGGTGTCCCATTTTTAAGCACTTTCTGAATAATAGAATTTTAATTTTTAAACTTACCTGATTCCGACGTGCATAAACAAATATATATTATATGATTCTTCCATATCTCCACACCAGAAACACTCTAAGGGAAAACACTAAACTTCAATTCTGACCTTGAGGAGTTCATGGTTCTTCATAGGTTTGTTGTTGTTTTACAATTTGATTTTTAAGTAGTCTCTCTAACCAATGTGGGGATTGAACTCACCTTGAGATCAAGAATTGCATGCTCCACCACTGAGCCAGCCAGACACCCTTCTTCACAGGCATTCTTGGGATGACTCAGTTTTCATTGTGAAATGTACATTGGTGATGTTCCCCAAGAGCCTAATCCTCTGTATAGAAACTTACTGTCTAGGCCTCTCACCAATTATATATGTATTTTGGACACTGCCTCATCTTAAATTACAATTATGTATTAAGGGCTTATTTACAACCCATAGTCCAGGATAGCTCCCTGGTCTCGTTCTGTTAACTCTACATATCCAGGTAGTGTGGCTGTACTTTATTTTTCCTCCTTTGTGTACTTCTCTAAATTTGTCCTTTTGGAACTGTATTCAGTGGTCCGACCACTCACCCAACTTACCAAGGTCACTCATCTAGATCAGGGGTCAACAAAGTACCGGGCACGGTGCCAACAGGGCTGACCAGCTGTGTTTGCAACCAAAGTTTCCGCTCTGCTTACTGGCAGGCATATTGTCTGTGGCCACTTTGTTGATAGAACAGTGAAGCTGAGTAGCTGTGATAGGCATCACATGTTCCATAAACCTACAATAGTGATTCTCCAGCCCTTCACAGGAAGCTTGCCAGTCCTTGATCCTTACAGCTCTCTAAGATCCCGAATTTAATAAGAAAGATTTCCCCGCTGCCAGATTAAGCAGAAGCTCAGAACAAACCTCCAATTCCCCAACTCCAGTGGGCAAAGGGCTCTGATTGCTCAGTGTGACTTTATTTAGGGTACAGGCTCCCCCCCAAAATTGTGGGATAATTCTGTCTATCCCTCTGCGCTAGCCAATCAGAATCCTCCCTATAAATTCAAGCAGAGCCATAGTGAAGGATGCTTCCTCCTATCTGGGCCCCTAAGCCTTCGGGATGATGAAGGCCTAAGGATGACATGATTGTCTTGCTTTCCTATGGGAAGAGCCTGTCTGGCAGGTAAGGCAAGCAGAAGCCAATGAGCCCAAATATCAAGACACACAGAGTCCTGATTATCTTCTTTGAATCCCCAAATTGAGTTGTTCAGCAGCTAGCTTCACCTTTTACAATTCTACTCTTTAAGCTTGATGTGACTGGCTTATAAATACTGGCTTTCCCAAGTAAATGAGATAAATTACTCTTTTTGTTTAAGCTAATTTGAATTGGGTTTCTGCTGTGTGAAACGAACACAGTCCAGACAAGTACAAACCTGGATCCAGGGATGGAAGGTGCGAGAAAGAAAAACTGTCATGGGGGAAGACAGAATGGAAGGCAGTGAGAGTTCCTGGTTCCTAAAACCATGGTTCCCAAACTCTGCCTCAAGGTGCCCTGAGTGTTCACAGAGGTAGCACAAGACAGTTTACATTTTCTAGAAATGCAGCAGTATCAAGCATCTGTCAGACACCATGCTGACAGGTGGTCCACAGTTTCAACATCAGATCATGCTACATTCTTTTCAATGATGTCATAGATCAGCAAAGCATCTGCTTACATTTTGGCAGCTGCTATGATAAGAAAAAAATCAATGTGTACCAAGAATTAAAGCATTGAAGAAATATGTCCAATCTCATTCTGAGGTCTGAGAAGTTGTATGGTGTCCAACAGAAACTGATGTCCCCTTAGCATATAACTGTGATTACGTAAGAATTAAATTAATAGACTATTTTCTTATTTTTTATTTAGTTTAAATTCTTTTAGAGAGAGAGAAAGAGCATGAGCAGGGAGGGAGAGGTAGAGGGAGATGGAGAGAAAGAATCTTAAGCAAGCTCCACACTCAGTGTGGAGCTCAACTCCGGGCTTGATCTCATGACCCGGAGATAATGACCTGAGTTGAGATCAAGAGTTGGATGCTTAACTGACTGAGCCACCTAGATTATTTTCTAATTTACAGTGTTATTTTTTCAAAGGGCTACTAATTATTAAGACAGAACTACTAAGTTGCTTGTACCTAGCTTCTTAGTTAATTGGACTATTAGGTATTTCTTTTGGCTCAGAGGTGCTATGAAAAATTACTGATATACTGAGGGTGCAGGGGAAGAGAAAGTTTGGTATCTCTGCACTTAAGAGCATCCCCAGGGGCGCCTGGGTGGCTCAGTGGGTTAAAGCCGCTGCCTTCGGCTCAGGTCATGATCTCAGGGTCCTGGGATCGAGGCCCGCGTCGGGCTCTCTGCTCAGCAGGGAGCCTGCTTCCTCCTCTCTCTGCCTGCCTCTCTGCCTACTTGTAATCTCTCTCTCTCTGTGTCAAATGAATAAATAAAATCTTTACAAAAAAAAAAAAAAAGAGCATCCCCAGGACCTCAGATCCTCACCCATACGAGGTGGGCCGCTAAAACGGTGCACTTTCCAGAAGGGCCAGCCTCCACATGCTCCTCTCCAGCGTGGCCATGGAAGGCCACAGGATCTGGAGAACCTTCCAGAGAACAGAGGCAAGTATAGTCCCAGTGGCCGACCCAGGTCCTCCCCCAACTGCCTCCTCACCTTCCGGAAAGGTATCATGTATATCATGGACTGATGATGACCCCTGCTTATTTTTCCCCCTTCTTTTCAGATGAGAGTTTTTAAGGTGGTTATCCAATTTTTCCCCATATCGAACACATTAAAGGTGCTAACATTTATCATGTAGATATACAGCAGACTGTTAACCTGTGAAAAGCTATATCCAGACTTGACCAAGAGGAATACGTATTATCCAGAGTCTCCAGAGTAGGAATGGAGGACCTAACTAGAAGATACTTGAACCTGACTTGCTTTGGAGAAGTGATGAGTGCATGGATGGTTATGCAGGGGCTGGCTGTATTGTGTTACGGCGGGGGCACACACAAGAAATCATAAATGGGAAAAGAGAGCACAAGTGCGTGTGTGTGTGTGTGTGTGTGTGTGTGTGTGTGTGTGTGTGTGTGTTGGTGTACGTGTGCATGGACACATGCTGGCAGCCAAGGGGTGGAATGTATCAGTTCGGCCAGGAGTCTTCTTTCCATCTTGATACCTCGTCTAGGAAACCCACGTGAGGATGAGGGTAAGCAGAGGCCGGCCGGGAGGACAGGCAGAGAAAGGCAGAGTTCCAATTTTATCACTCAACACACCCTCCCGGATTTATCCAAGCCTCATCCAGAAAGCTTGGATTTCCATCATGGAGCTAAAGTTTCCCTTTTGTGTTCATGAAGCGCTGAGCTAGGTTTCCGTCACTTGTTTAAAGAGCACTGACTAAGAGTATCACTGACATAGCTTCGTAGGAAACGAAGTAAAACTGGGCTGGAAAATTGAGGTATGAAACGACATGCTTGCCTTTTTTTCGGGTGAATCCTTGATGATAGGGTTGTGCCAGGTCGGTATTTTCATGAGGATTCTGAGCATAGCTGGCGGTGTGCTTTCTGGAACCAATGCCTACAACTCCCAGGCACATTTTACCTTTGGGTGGTTTATACAATGTTCCTTAAGCACATAATTCCCTAGATCTCCTTGAAGTGAAAATTAAAATCGCTTTCTACAATTTGTCTTCCTTGTCAGAAAATAGGGCCAAGGGCTTTTAAGGAGGGGAGCTACAGTTCTGAGACCGTGGGACGGATGACATCACCCTTCTGGGGATGATTTCATTTATGCCCTTTCTGGACATGTCTGAAAGCAAACCCAGCCTCAGGAGGGAGGGAAATCTACACTCTTGATGAGTCTGTGTACTGAAGCCTTTATGAGCTGATTGGCAGGGTCAAGTGTCCACTGTTCAGAGGGTGACTCTGTTAATTGGCTTTTTGCCAGGCAGAATTACACATAAGAATTTGTCTGGTGAGACTGCTCTAACACACCCTGCTAAACAGCTTAAACTTCCCTGGTGTGAGCCCCTAGAACATGCCAGAAACAGAGAACAAAAAGCCCCTTCCTCTTGTGGGCTCAGCCCCCGACCATCCTGGTAAATTACACCTCCAAGTGCAGTGATACTCAGGGCCGGAGGAGACACTGGAGAGAAAGAAAGACTTTATTAAAGTGTAACCTTTTGGCTGAAATGAGTATTTATGACTTTTGAAGTACTCCCTGGAAAATATTCTGAACTCTTTTCTGGCAGATTCTGCCACGCATTTCAGGTGATTTCTTCTAATTGGAACTGCTTTACCAAGCAAATCCGTGCTTCTGTTCGCTGCTTCTGCTCTGTGTTGTCCAGTGGTTGGAGATTAATGCTCTGGTTTCTCTATGAGAAGAAGTTCAGGGACTACGCCCACGGAAACATGAAGCAATGCCTATTAGCATAAATGTGAAATGTGATGTGCGTAGAATGGCGCACAGGCCCTGGGAGAGGAGAAAGGAAGCTCTCGCTCATGGAGCCGAGCCTGGAGGAACCAGATAGAGCAGAGGGCCAGAACCAGGGGTGTGTTCAGGGCTGATGGGCGCCTCCCTCCAGTCCTGTGTTGAAGTCTTAACCCTCGGTATCTCGGCACGTGACCGCGGTGGCAGACAGGGTCTTTAAAGAGGCAATTAAGTTAAAATGAAGTCGTGAGGGCGAGCCTTCATCAAATCTAGCAGGTGTCTTGAAAGAAAGAAATCCGGGCACACACGTACATACACACACGATCTGGAGACCCGGGGGAAGATGGCTATTTACCAGCCAAGGAGAGAAGCCTCAGAGAATCAAACTTGCTGACACCTTGATCTCATATGTCCAGCCTCGAACCCTGTGAAGAAAGACGTTTCTCTTAAGCCACCCAGCCCACAGTACTGTTCCACGGCAAACCCGGGGAGCCAAATGCAGGGTGCAACCCCAACCTGACTTAGAGTCATGTTGCTCTGAGAGCCTGATCTCCCAGCCCCACGCCCACCGAATGAAATTTCCTTTGCACCAGCGTAGCCGGATCTCTTCCCGGGGCCCTTGCATATGTTTTCTTGCCGTCATGTCATACCAATCTTAATAATCTGTCTTCCGCTTTTGTGTCTTCACCTGCTGAACATGTGTAGAAATTTGTCAAGCCTTCTGTTAGTTACTTCTCCAAGCTACTCCTCTTTTTCTCTTTAAAGTTCACCATCTAAGTCCCTTTCTTTAATCTGGAAATTTAAATTGCTAATGTGCTCCTTGTCTAGCTGCTCTTTATGAAGTGGCATTTGGGGGTGTTTGTCTTTTCAACTCAGAAGGCGAAGTGAAGGGACTGATTGTTGAATTCTTGTTTTCGGCTGCTCTCTGGAGCTCTACTGGACCACTCGCTGGCTTAGGGGGAGTCAATAACCAAGGACTCTGTATTCTGAAGGGCTCTATATAGGGGCCTGGAAATGTCCTTTGTGGTCCTGAATATGTGTCAGAGCACAATTCATTGCCCAATTGTTATCCTTAAGTCAACACAAAAGACAAAGAGGGCCAGGGGATGGGAAATAATTCCATGGGTTAGTAAGTATCTCCATGGAGACCAGCAAATACCTAATCTCTATGGAGACCCTCCAATTCTCTCCCTCTGAAATTATAATAGTGTATGATCTCTCGTAATTACGTGTGGAGGGCGGAGAGGAAGCGACAAGAGGAAGAGGATGAGAGGATAATCCTCTTCTTTCCTTGGTGGAAATTAGAGCCGTTGCAACTCTAAATGTAATCAATCGTGTTACAGTAAAATTCCGAAGTTAGGATTCTGGGAGATCGTTTCTCTCGGACGGGAGAAGAGGCAGCCGAGGAGTGCCAGTGTGGACGGACCCAATGCCGAACCAGATGTCTGACTCGTAGTTGGCATTCAGAGAATGTGTTAAGGGATGAATGGAGGCAATAAGCAATTGGGCAAGTTCTCATCGGGGGCTCAGGCTGTGTCCACGATCTGCTCGGCCAAAACAAAGGGAGAGGGCCGCTGCCCCGCAGATACAGGGTCATGTCTGTATGTGACCGAGAGGGACCATGAACTCCTGTTTTGCTTCTTTCTTCTCTTTCAAGGAGACTTGTGCTCAGTGGTATAAATATGGTCACAGGAGGAAATGAAGTTCAGTCATAGTGAGGAGATAAACAGGGAAAATAATAGGGAGAAATGAATAGGGAAAGAGGCCAGCTAATGAATGCAAGTCACTGTTCCCAGATAAGTTGTATCCCATTATAATCTACATGTTCTTAGCCTCACTAGCTTCTGGATATGAAGTGGGATTCTGGTTACTTTTTATACAAGATTATTGTGTTCCAAGGCCACCCCTCCCGACACCCGTCCCCCATGGCTTATTTGTTGGAAATAGACTCATGCGATGTGGGCCTCATGAATTTCCAATGGTAATGGCTCCGATCGGTGCCCAGACATTTCTGTCCACTGTCCTGTTTCTTCCTCCTTATCTTGCTACCCTGTTATTGCTCCTGACTGCTAACCCTAAAGAGTTTTAGGATGATGGTCACTATTGGTTGATTACAGACTGAAAAAAAGTCATCTTTAATTCCAGGCATAGCCACTGCTAAGTCTTGGGGTATATACTTCCAGGTTTTTCTTTGGTTATGCATAAACACTTATTATATGGATATGTAAGTGATAAATGTAACTATAACTTCATATACAGGAAGTAGCTTGAGATCAGGCTATACATTTGTTTTGTACACTGTGTTTTCTTCCTTGACAATGTATAATGAAAATTCTTTTCCATGTTACTAAATATCGTAATAGAGCATCATTTTTAATGACTACATAGTACTCACTGTATAAATACGCTATCGTCTACTTACCAACCTCTTAAAATTTAAATCTGTTCCTAGTTTCCCCATAATTATAGCTTCTCCTGCACTGCAACTTTTTGTATCCATTCTTGGGCATTTCTTAGTTCTAACCTTAGGCCATGTCACTGCAAGGAGACTTTCTGGGTGGAAGATCGTGAACATTTTACAGACGCGCTCTCTTGCTTGTTTTGCTGGTCCTCTCTTTATGTCCCCAGTTATTAAGTACACAAACCTTACACAAGATGGTGAACCCTCAGGTGTGCGGGGTCCTGCTTTTCTTAACTTTATATTTGCCATATTCTCTTGGGGGAGGCAGGGCTTCCCGACTCAGTGATACCATAAAGGTACCGGAAGGTATCCATCCGGGACTTTGAGGAAATTATGTGCGCTTCCAAAGGGAAACTGGGGATTGATTTTAGCACGCCCCTCCCTCCTCGTCGGATCCAGAGCACCTGGGGGGGCAGGAATTCTCAGGGTACGGTGACCCCTCAGAGTAGAAACACCCCTTTCGTCGCTGGAGGACTTCTAGAGTTTGCTCCAATGGTTATGATCGCTGGGCGACTCCCGTTCAGTATGTGCCCCCTCACGCAGCACGAGTGACTGCCTGGCCCCAAACAACTTGAGATGCCGCACGTCGTCGGCCCGGGGCCGCCACGGTCAAGTGAAATACTTTCTGGGGCTTCTTTCCTCTGTTGTCGGAGAAGAGGGGCCTGAAAAGTCGAGGCAGGACTGGTCCCCCGAGGCGGCTTGGAGCTCTTGCGGGCAGCCGAAAAGAGAGGCCGAGAGAGAGGGCCGGGGATAAGTCTAGACACGGTTTCCTTCGATTGTCTTCCCTTCCTCCCCGCCCCTCCGATTTTCCCCTTTCTAATGGGTGGACGCTGCCGCCTGGGGCTGGGGCCCGGGGATGGTGGGGTGCAGCCCCTCACCACCGAGCGCGGTTTCAGCGCGCAGCCTTCCAAGTGGGGCTGTTTTCCAGCAGCAAAAGCACCGGGCATGAACGGCTCTCGACCTGCCCCCTCCCGGTTTCCTCCTCGGGCTGGTTGGGAACTTCACCCAGACACTGAGGCAGCTCCGCCCCGTAGTTCTGAACTGGCCACAGACCGAGGACCCTCCGGGCACTCTCCCTCCCGAGGTCTCCGTGCCCTAGACTCTGCCCGCGGGGAGGTGGCCTGGGGCCCAGTTCCCCGCGGACGGACGGAGCGGGGTGGGCTGGCGCGCACCAGGAAGGAGAGGGCAGAGTTCAGAGCCGGCCCTCACCGCTCCCTCGCCG
>LNAC01000006.1:5408620-5462628 GCA_002007465.1 Ailurus styani
TTCCTAGTTTTGATGTCCTGCTGTTGTTTTATGTCTTTTATTAAAAAAAAAAAAAAAAAAAAGGCTGCTTGCAGCACTAAATTGATTTCACAGCTGACTGGTTTGACCCAAGTTTGTAAAATAGTGAATGCGGTATGTCACATGTGTGGCACAGCTGAGTTACTTAGCATGTTTTGAGGATGTCGTTAATTCGGGATATTTTCCTATTTGGAAGTACAGACGGTTTACAGGAACAGCTGGGAAACTTAGTTTCTACTTGGTAAGTCATCCTGCCCTCCCCCCATTGTTATTGTTGATCGGAGGACTAACCTTTGCTGAGCATGGCCCTTTGAGTGGGGGAGCCGAGGAACACGGAACAGCCTGGACACGTTGGGAGCTTTCCTCAGTGCTCTTGCTTACCCTGGAGAAACCTGTGTGCCCTTAAGAATCTGGGAAATGAAGGAAAACAGAAGGACAGCTGCATTTAATTGTGGCTTCAGTGCTCTTGCCTTTTTTTTTCTTGTTAGTGTCACATTGTCGTAGTTTTTTTTCCTGTTTCCATGGAAGAGGCCTCTCCACATTCAGCCTGTTGCCATCTGCGCCCTGGGGGAAGGTTGGCATGTTACAGGGTGTGGACGGTCAGGGTATTTGTGAGATTGAGGTTCCGAAGTCACCTTGAGGGCAATGCTTTAGTGCGGAATGGGCCTTGGAACGTTGGACGAGATGGGGAGCCCACATTCATGCAGCACGTTTCTGCAGAGTGTGCGGCCAGGACCTGGGAGAGGGTGGGTGAGAACCTCCCGGGCCCCCGCTCAGGAAGTCCGCAGCCCAGCGAGAGCCGATCTGATGGGGCGGTCTGCCGACACAGGGGTTGGGAAGCAGGGTCACCGGGACGAGCCTGGATCCCCGAGCTGGAGGGCCAGCCGAGCCTGGATCCCCGAGCTGGAGGGCCAGCCGCGGCTGGGGAAGGGGAAGCACCGAGTTTCAGGCACTTCAGGAGTCCCGCCTCCCTGCTGTAGGTGGAAGGAGCTGGGTTCTGGGGCTTGCTGGCTGCCACTTGGAAGGCAGGGAGAGGAACCCCAGGCTGGTGAGAGTAGGGACAGACAAGACTTGAGTGGTTGGACGTTCAGGAGGCAGCAGGGTAGCCGAGGTGGACTTTTTTTTTTTTTTCAGGATTTTTTGTTTTCAAGTCATCTCCACCCAGTGTGGAGCTCCGACTCAAGCCATGCATGTTGCACCGACTAAGCCAAGCCAGGCGCCTGCCCCTCAAGGTGGACTTTTTAGCAAGATTGACTTCAAACCTTGGTAATTTTGAACTCTCAGTAAACATTTAGTAGTCTTTTTTTTTTTAAGTGATCTCCCATCTCCCCTGCTTTTGACCCTTTTTGCTTGTTCTGTGCTGAGTAATAAGGAAAATAAAGGCACAGTTTTCTGTTAGTTGCCTAAGTATGTCTTTTAAAATACCCATTCCGATGCTTCATAGGCCCTCTTTTCTTTGATCACCAATATTTAACAGTGTTAATTTGTTTTGCTTAAAAATGCATTTTGGGGGGGAACAGTGTTGTAAGAAGATTTTTAAAAATTAAACATGTAACTTGGAGGAGTCTAGGGCATTTGGGTTGTGATCGCGGCTGTGGGAATGTTCCTGGTAGTATTTCACATAGAACGAAATGACCTTCAAGGAGAAGTTGGTCAGGTTAGATTTCTCTAGGCTGCTCACATAGCACAGTGTCCCCAGTTATGGGCAAGTGGCAGCCATCCTTGCTTTTTTGTTCCTGGATGTGATGTAACTTCCGTGCTCCTCTTGGCGCTGTTCTGATGCGCAGAGCGGAGCTCGCTCGCTTCATGCCCGCGGACGTTGCTTTTCAGTTGAGTGGTATTTCTAGGACCTTGGTACAAGATGCAGCGTGAGGAGTAACTGAAGAAATGAGCCTGTTGGCAGTTGCTGCTTCTTTCTAGAGTAGTTTTTACAGACACACTGAGGCCAAGGTCAAGGAGTCAGAGGAGCTCTTGAGAAACATGCCACTTGGCGCTCCTTCGGGGATTCATCTCCCAGTGATTCAGAGTTGCCTGCTTGGGAATTAGGTACCTGCAGGAAACGGACCACACCCAGCCAACCCTTCTGTGGCTTTTTTTATGGTTTAGCTCAGCATTGTTATCATTTACGGAACCTTGTAGCGGGAGGGAGTGCAGGAAATAGAGATTGCGCTCTGCTATCCCTCTGTGTCTGCTTAGGGTCATCTGCTGTCCTTGGACCAGTCATTTCCCATAATTCATGTTTTTGCGCTGCAATGTGTTTAAAAAACTCCTAGGGCCAAGTGCTTTGGGAAAAAGAAAAAAAAAACATGGCTAATATAACACTTGGCTGTGGAGTGAGTATGGAGTTTCCTAAGCCCAAGTGGCTCCCTGGTTTCCAAGGTTCAGATTAAAAAAAAATAAAATGTACCTTTGCTTGCTACAAAGTATGCAGACACCCCAGATTGTGGATTACAAAGGCATCCTTACAGTGCATACCCCTGGGAACAGCACTGTTGACTTTAGAGACCTTCCATTATGTTTTCTTGAGCGTTGTTAGGTTTCCTCGAGGGTTCACGGTCAGTGCATGGAACCTTATCTGTGCAGGGCCCACTGGTATCTGAATGAACTGTGGGAACAGTTTGGGTTTTATATTAATGCCTCCGGAATATGTAGTGGCTGTTTATCTTCCTATTATTTTAAGCTTCTTCCTCTTTTTAAAAAAGATTTTAAAAAAGGCCCTGAGACTTGAAATGACCGTATAGGTCCTGATTCTTTGTTTTATTTTTAATTATTTAGGACTTTTGTTTAGTTTGTATTTAAAAGGTTGAACATTTGAAGAGTCCCATGGCCTTATAAGGTTTGTTTGGAGGGATAGCAGTGACTTGCCCCTTGGCTCCTGTGTCCTCCCCAAAGGCAGCCCCCTTTGATCTCTGTTAGCTGATTGTCGTTATTTCCACTTTGTTTATCAAGAGCATTTAAAGAAAATTGCTGCTGCTTTTTTCCTTGTTGTGGGCAGTATCGTGTGTGGACTTTGGACTCGGAAGAGGGCTTTAGTTTTTGGCCCCTTCAGGCACGTGTCCCTCTCTCCCCTCTCCCCAGCATCGTTCCCTGGTGACTTTGGTGACAGGGGTGTGTGTCCCTTAGCGTGACTCTAAGCCCTGGGCCTCGCCGAGCCGTTCGCAAACCGGGATGACTTTCAGATCTTCTCTGTGGAAATAAGTTCTCTGAACTTTCTCTGAAAGTTTTTTTTTTTTTTTTTAAATAATGTAATTGCTTTAGCTTGGGCTGCTTTAACAAACCGTATGGAGACTGGGTAGCTTGAACACTAGACATTTATTTCTCACAGCTCTGGAGCCTGGCAAGATCAAGGCTCTGGAAGATTCTGTGTCTGCTGAGGGTAATTCTTCCTGGGTCACGGCCGGTCTGCTACATGGCAGAGGGGTGTGGGAACCCTCTAGGCCCCCTGAGGGCACTTGTCCCAATCCCGAGGGCGCCCCTTTCATGCTCTCATCACCCCCGAAGGCCCACCTCCCAATACCAATCCCGGAAGGGACGGGGTCTCAACTTGGGAATTTTGTCAGGACACAGACACTCAGTCTGTAGCAGTATTTATAACTTATTATTCAGCCAAGGCTCGCACCAGTTATTGAAACGTTTTCCGAAGTGCAGGGCGAGCGGACGTGCGATCCATGTCCCCTTCTGAGCCGCCCCCGTGGGGACTGGTGGTCGGCCGCCCTCGGTGCTCTGCTCACAGCCTCTGTCTCCTTTTGGCCTCAAACGCGGGATCCCTCGTGCTGCTCCGGACCGCCTCTTTTCTGGGTCTCCCGACGTGGCCTGGGTTCACACCGTTGTGTTGGTGGGACGTATCTTGCAGTGCCTTCCTGTGACTCAGGTACACGGGAGATAGGTTTTTTTGAGGTCATGGCTATCTGAACATTTCTTTTCCTCTCGGTTAATATTTTGGCATGTGATGTGTTCACAGGGTGGAAATTATTTTCCTGCAGGATTTTGGAGGCATTTCCCCGCTGTGTTTGAGCCTTCGCTGTTGCCGGTCGAGTCTGCAGTGCCGCACCAACACTGGACTCTGCGTGTGTGAGCTGCTTTGTTCTTCCTGAACCTAATAGGATCTGAATTTTTTCTTTGTGATCCAGGTTTTCACAGTGACATGTCATGATGCGGGTCTGTTTTTTTGACAGGTACTCCGTAAGCCCTTTTAATCAGGCAGCTCAGGTCTTTGTGTTCTCCCTTTCTTAAATTATTGTTTGGATGTTGGACCTTCTATTGAGGACTGGTCCTCAAAGAGTTTTATCCTTTTAAACCTATTTTCTATCTCTTTGTCTTGTTTACTTGGCTTTCTGGAAGACTGTCTCAGGTTTTTCCTTCCAGCTCTTCTAATGAGTATTTCTGCTCTTACTTTTTAAATTCTAAGAGCTCTTTTTGGTTCTCTGATGTTCTTTTATGGTTTCAGTTGAAATATTTGCTCTTGTCTCCCTGGCTGTGTTAATTGCAGTTATGTCTCTTTCCTTCAGAATAGATTCTCTTCCTCCAAGGCCCTTTCTTCCCTCTTGTTGGTCAGTCTTTTTTTTTTTTTTTTTAAAGATTTTATTTATATATTTGACAGAGAGAGAGATTACAAGTAGGCAGAGAGGCAGGCAGAGAGAGAGGGGGAAGCAGGCTCCCCGCTGAGCAGAGAGCCCGATGGAGGGCTCGATCCCAGGACCCTGAGATCATGACCTGAGCGGAAGGCAGAGGCTTTAACCCACTGAGCCACCCAGACGCCCGATAGTCTTTATTTCTAAGGCTAGAAGCCACCCTTGAATGTCCGCTCCTATTTAAGACTGGGGACAACCGAGCTGGTTGGAAATCTGAGCCCTTGAATGGAGCTTTTTAAACCTCAGTGATACCAGGTGCTTCTGCCAGATGGGAGAGGTGATGAGTGGCTGATGTCCGTTTCTGGTCTGGACCCCTTGTCGTCCACAGCTGGTGCTCCCCCTGCTGATGCCTCCTCCCGCCTGCGACCTGAAGCCTGCTGCTGCCCACAGAGCACTGGATGGAGGGGAAGGACTGAGTGTGGGTGCCGCGTCTTGTGGGCTGCACTCCCGTTATTTAACACGCCGCCTCTGTCCTCTGCTGAGTCGGCTGCTGCCCCCTCCAGAAACCCTAGGCTTCCTTCCCAGGAACTGTGATCTCAGTAGTTTGCCCTGATTGGGAAGGCCGGGCAGCTGCTCGGCTCTGAGCGGGCAAGGCCATGGGGCTGTCTAACCACTTTGTTAATTGACTTTCCGTCCTTATTGTGGACGCTGCCAGTTCCTGAGTTGTGCGGATTCAGGCTGCGAATGGGCTTGGCTCTCGCTCTCTCCACCTCCAGTTTAGCTTGTCCTCCTATTCCTTCCCCGTGTTTCTTCCCACTTCGGGAATTTCATTGCTTTTGGTCTTCTCTCCCCTCCCGGTAGGCAGAGATTTGACCTTAGAGAACGCCCTTTGTTGTGGCTTGTGGGGATTCCAGGATTGTCCAGAGTAGATGCCGACGCTCGGCGTGCTTCCTACCTGGGCGTCCCTCTCTTCAGCTGATACAGATGAATGTACAGAATGAGTACAGCTTGAAGTCCAAGGTCAGGACTTCTCCAGTGTCCAAGCACGGTGAAGGACTCCCGAGGCCCTTGTTCCCTTCAGGAGATGGTGCCTCCCGTTTTCTCCCTGTTAGTCAACAGCAGTATAAACACGTGCCTGTTTTTCCGTATCTCTCACAGTGACCTCCACGTCCCTAACTTGAGCTGAGAACCTGCTTTTCTCCATCCTATGTCTCATTTTCTAGTCTCAAGATCGCGTGGGCACAGAACCATTTCTTGAAGCCTCGTAGGATCTCTTCGGAGAAGCGTCTTCCTCCGATGGTGTATGTTTAGGGGACTCAGCCCCTGGCCGGGAATTGAGTGTGTGCTGCTTGGGGTGGGGACAGGGGGAGCAGCGTCAGCCCCGGCCCCTGGCGGTGTGGCGGTCAGCGCAGGCCCCGGGCACAGGGGCACAGCGGATGTCCCATAGCCTGGCCCGCGATCAGGCGGACAGGTGGCGGGGCCAGTTGGCCGTGTGTTAGGGGGTCGTGCGCTGCGGACGGAGGCCCGGGGTGGGGGTCGCTGCATGCCCCATGCCGTGAGCAGCCTCGCGCGGGGCCCGGCGCTGCTGCTCTGTGACTACTCGGTGTTTTGAACCCGTGGCTCAGGTGTGTATCTAAACAGGTATCCTTATGGGATAGGACCTTAAAATGACTTCCTATTTAGCAACAAAGTACTTTTGCGGGGGGGGGGGTAGAAATTTACAGTAATAAATCGTTGAGTGAAAGTGAAAGATAATCCTGAACTTGGGGGACGAGACGGTGGTTAGCAGTTATTTTAGGTACCGTTTCATAGGGTAACTTTGAAGTTCTGCGCAGTGTGGTTACAGTTGTTAAATTGCTACCTGAACTCCCGATGAACTGAGAGCCAGCTGAAAGGTATTGTTTGAACGTTCCGTGAGCTTCCGTGTGTTTGATGCGCTTTCATTGTACCCAGTGTTTCTTGAGAGGTAATTTGAAAAGAGAAGAATTGTGTTAAGTACAAAGCGTTACTCACTTCCTCAGTGGTTCCTCATGGTAGGTGGGTTTTCTTTTTCCTTCTCTGTGTTACATGAACAGATAGTGGGAGAAGTCAAGGTGCCTTTGGCTTTGTGGAGTTGAGGAAATGTTTGTTGCTCATCGTGGAGGGAAGCCTTGAAGGAGTAGGACAAACTTCTGTTACCTTCTTCCCAAGGGCAGGGCTCTGGTGGGCTGCTTCTGTCCTTGGGCAGTCCTTGAGGCCTCTTCCCAGGTGGACGGGCTCTACACCCATTTTACAGATGGGAACACAGAGGCTTAGGAAGTGTAACCAAGGCCCCTCAGCTAGAAAACAGCTCTTTTGGGGTTAAAGCCCTGACCTCTGATGCCAGCATTGGTGGTCTCTCCCTTAACCAGAATGCCTGCCACCGAGCCTTTCAGATCCTGCCCTTGCCTGGTCCTGCCCCATGGGGCTCCTGTGCCCCTAAGGGTCACGTTGTACTTAGGGCCTCTGTGAAACCAGCCCAGCCCAGGCCTGGTAGGAGATAGTATTTTGGGCACTTGTATTCCCACTTTTTTTTGTTTTTTGTTTTTTTGACTTTTAAAGATTTTGTTCCTGCTCTGATATTATCTTTAAGTGGCTTCCCGGAATGCAGGATTGTGGCTGTGGGGGGTGGTGACTTGGATGTTAAGATGTTTTCCCCGTTCCTGATCCCCGTCCTTCTGAGCCCTCCGGCCCGCCCCTCGAGTGGGATTGGAGCCTTTGGCTGGCCTCTGTTTTTTGCCTTTTGGTTGTTGCCCGGATCAGCTGAAAAAGGTACCCATAATCAAACCAGTGGTTTTTAAGTTTTAGCATTTCTCCTCATCACCTGGAGAGCTCGACGAACTGTGGTCTGCTAGGCTGTTGGTCTGAGATGGAAACTAACCAGTTTTCCCGGTGTGTGTCTGCCTCAGGGACCGCAATTTGAAAACCATTAAACTGGAGAATTAAAAATACTTAAATCCCTATTGCTCTCCACTGTGGGACACTCTATAGCGATGCCTATTTGAAAGCTCAATTGAAAATCAATGCTTGGGGCGCCTGGCTGGCTCAGTCAGTAGAGCATGCAACTCTTTTTTTGGGCTTCACCAGTTCAGATTTCCATTTTTTATTATTTATTTTTAATTTAAATTCAAGTTAGTTAACATACAGTGTAGCATTGGTTTCAGGAGTAGAATTTAGTGGTTCGTCAGTTGCATATAACACCCAGTGCTCATTACCTCACGTGCCCTCCTTACTGCCCGTCACCCAGTTAGCTCATCCCCCCACCCCCCTCCCCTCCAGCAACCCTCCGTTTGTTCCCTATGCTTAAGAGTCTCTTATGGTTTGCCTCCCTCTGTTTCTGTCTTATTTTAGTTTTCTTTCCGTTTCCTATGTTCATGTGTTTTGTTTCTTAAATTCCACATATGAGTGAAATCATACAGTGGTTGTCTTTCTCTGACTTACTTCACTTAACATGAAAACCCTCTCAGTTCCATCTATGTTGTTGCACATGGCGAGCTTTCATTCTTTTTGATCCCCGAGTAACACTCCACTGTGTCTGTATACCACACCTTCTTTATCCGTTCATCAGTTGGTGGATATTTGGGCTCTTTCCATAATTTGTCTGTTGTTGATAGTGAGAACATGCAGCTCTTGATCTTGGGGTCATGAGTTCGAGCCCCACATTGGGTGTAGAGGTGGCTTAAAAAGAAGTTCTTAAAAAAAAAAAATTCTTGAGATTTATGACTTGCATTTCAGAAGACTGACTTTGGAACCGTGGGTCTAACTTTGGGAATTGACTTCTCTGAGACTTGTTAGAGCCTTAACAATTTTAGCAGATATTATAAACCTGTTGGGAAATAAAGGAAGATGCGTGTTCTGTATCTTTTTTTTTTTTTGGTATCTTTCTGACGTTAGATGCATCTCTCAGAACTAGCATTCCACCAGTTCTTTTGGAAAAAACCGAGCCAGAACAGAAGTCCTGAACTTGATCATTTTCCACAGGGTTGTGAGGATAACTTCCCTTACCTGTCATTTTTACCAAGTCATTCCCTGCTTAGAGAACCTTTGGTTGCTTCCTGACCAGATAGCTCGTCCTGCTTTTCAGTCCTTCTCCCTGGTCGGCTCCCTCCTCCTCCTGCCTCTGGGAACGTGCTCATCTGGCAGGCTATTCCCTGCCCCCCCCCAAACCCCTGGTGAGCTCTTAGTATTTATGTTGTGTTGCCTTCTTTTTTCCTAATTGGATTTGAAGGGAAGAGCTTCAGGGAGGGCGCGCACCGTCCAGCCAGCTCCCGGTGCTGAGCACCTGCCGGGGAAGGGGGACAGTCAGGAAATGAATGGGTTCTCTTTGGGCAACATTGATTTTCTTTTTTTGCAGTTGTTCTGTTTGATACTTAAGATACACATGTATGTATGAACTGGGAAAAGTATGCCAGGCCAGTTGACTTTGTAACGTTTGGGATGTCCGAGGTTTTATGCTTTTATGTATAAATAGTTGATTGGATTTTTAATTTGAAAAATAATCTGCATTTCTACATTAGCAGTCTTTTATTAGAGTATACTGTGATTAGCTAAACTTCAGTCTTATCAGACTTGCTTATTTGAGGTGGTTTTGGGGGGAAGGGAGAGGTCTTGATTTTTTTTTCGAAAGTGCATCGTTATTTTTCAGAGGTTTTTTTTTTTTATGTGTTTTTGCAACATAACAGTAAATGGCATATTAAATAGATTTAGGAGACGGACTGTGTCAGGAAGGTAGTTGCGAGGTTTGGGTTCCTCTCTTCCATTTGTCAGTGAATAGTCTGGAGTCTTTCGAAAAACAGTTTGTGTCATTCAGAGGGCTTCCCTCTGTGCTGTCTCCTTCAAGAAACAGAGGTCGGGGCGTCTGGGGGGCTCAGTAGGTTAAGCCTCTGCCTTCGGCTTGGGTCATGATCTCAGGGTCCTGGAATCGAACCGCATATCCCATATCGGGCTCTCTGTTGGGCAGGGAGCCTGCTTCCCCCTCTCCCTCTGCCTGCCTCTCTGCCTACTTGTGATCTCTTTCTCTCTGTCAAATAAATAAATAAAAAATATTAAAAAAATAAAAACAGTGAGGTGCTGCCGTGAAATGAAACTGGGTCCGTTTCCCGACCTCGCTGTCCTCACACCGGCTGCTTGGATTTGTCCCCGACGTGGGCACGCCTGACGGCGCTGGTGCTCTCCAGTCACACTCCAGATGGCACGCCAGCAGCCCGGGGCTGTGACCAGAGCTATCGCCATCGGATGGAATTTCATTTCCGCTTAGGCTTGAAGCGAGGTCATGTTTTCAAGTGATCCCCTAGTTTAGAACAGTTTTGAGTTGAAAAGCGGTTCTGCCAAGGGTCTGCTTGATTCCTCCCGTTTGGATGGATTACTGTGTATGTGGAGCAAGGTTTCTCAGCCCACCCCCTAAATAGAAATAGAAATGTAAATGTCTGTGTTCACATATGTGTGGGCATATAAAGCATGTTAATTTCTTTTTTCTTCATTGTGATCTGTCAGTAAGTAGCCTTTAAAAACCCTGTGCTGTAACACTCTGGTCAGAAGTATTTTTTCCTCTCTGTAGCTCCAAAGACAACAAAGTTTCTATTTTCTTTCTATCTCCAAAAGGAACAAACCCCTCAACATCCTGAAAAACAGAGCGGAAAGTTAAAGAGTTAAAATATTGGTGAATTGCCGAATACTACTTCTGAAACCAACATTACACTGTGTTAATGGACTTGAATTTAAATACACATTTGGAGAAAAAGAGATGTAAAAAATGATGAAATATTTTAAGGCCTTTTAAAATGGTAAAATTCTCCATATTTTTATACGTGCTTTGTTGCACCTGTTGTTTGTTAGTAGGTTAGCCATAGCGATCGAGGCTGGTTTTGAAATTCCGTGCAAATGATTCTTCCTTGTGTCCTTTTGGGTCAGGGTTGCGATAATTTCGTTCACTTCTGCTGGGGAATCTGTGGTCCTAAGGCTCTTGGAAAACCAGAGCAAGGGCTTCACTTGCTTACCTGCTGCCGAATGAGAGCTCCAGCTCCCGGTCTGGCCACACCGCCTGTGGGTAGCCTGTTAAAAAGTTACGTAAAATGGGGGGTTGAAGATAGGTACAGAAATGGGAACCCCCTACTGGGAACACTCACTGTGTCCCCCATTGAATTATTTCTAAAGCAAGAGCATCTGCGGTCCCACTACCTGAGTTCAGCTCTTTAGTACTTTGCTTATTTTCCACTTGTCTCTGTATGTGCACATCTTGAAGAAATTGCACTCATACATAGGTGCTCATTTTATATTGTTTTCCATCCAGAAATGGATCATAGATATCGTCCATTTCCACGTGATTCGTTTTAACGTCTTGACCGACTTACTCTTGCCTCTGCCATGGAGGCGCGCCTCTTCCTTGGGACTCAGAGCTCCGGCCGGGAGCACCGTCCTCCTCGGCCCTGCTGGCTGGGCAGAGTGACCTTGCGACTTTCTCTTGCCTTTGGAGAAAGAAACAGTAATTTGTCATTTCTCGTCCTTCAACGGTATTATTGGACCGCACTGTTACTGTGCTTAATGAGTCTTTGTGGTTAGTTGCTTTGCTTACATTGATAAGCTAGAGCATTCACCCTGCGGACGGCAGATTCATGCCGGGCTCCTCTTCCCTTGCCGAGTTGTGTCCCAGGCAGAGGACAGTGCCTGTGGCCTGGGGCCCACGGAGAGCGGGTGCACGTGCGTGTGCGTGTCAGCACCTGCATGCGCGAGCGCCGGCCGGTGTGAGCCGTAACTCAGCCGCAGAACTGCTGTCCTGTCTGGGCCTCCTCCACTTAGCCAGCGAAGCAAACCGTAGGGACCCCAGGAGGAGGAACGGCAGGCACCCTGCCTGGCTGAAGCATATTTTTCTTAATTGTTCTTCAGGTGAATACTTTATCTATGTGATAAGTATTCTGGTTTTTTCTTTTTAAAAGATTTTATTTGTTTGTCAGAAAGAGTGAGCGTGCACAAGCAGGGCGAGTAGCAGAGGGAAGGGGAGAGGCAGGCTCCCTGCTGAGCAGGGACCCCCCCCCTTCCCCCCACAATTCGGGTCTGGATCCCAGGACCCCGGCTGGGATCATGACCTGAGCCGAAGCCAGATAGATGATTAACCGACAGCCCCCCCCCCAGGCACCCCAGTATTCTAGTTGTAGAATAGCTTGTATATTGTGTGTATTTCTTTTCAGTCTTTTGCTTTAATGAAAGTTGTGGATGACTGGGAACCTGGCAGGACTGTGAGAGGTGCAAATACTGAGTTGAGATTACTGCTCTGAATGAACCTTCACTCCCGAAGAGGACCAACCTGCTCTTTAGCAGTTTCAGAGTTTGTACCACAGGCCGTGTACGGTTCTTCCCGTGCAAGGTGCATATGGGTGCTGGCCGCGATGTGGCGGGTGCGGCCCGGCGGCTGGGCCGCCCCCTGAGTCTGTCGGCACCAAGACTGGGAATCGCCCCCCATCTCTTCACGTCGTCCTGCCGGCTGGTTTCAGGTCAGCGTAGATCTTTCCTCCAAAGGAGTTAGGAAAATCTCGTTTTCTCAGAGACTTGGGGGTTTTTGGAACCTTAAATAAGGGACACGGGTGGACTTGTAACTACGGACTTTCTACCGTACGTACATTTTAATGAATACAGAAGTTCGAGAACTAGAAGGCAGTGATCAGAGAATTTAGTATTACTGAGTTCCGCTGGAACCCGTTGGCCTTTTCTCCTCATTCAGATTTAAAAACTTTTCTTTATTGTACGATTGATTGTCTTTATTTGTTTAGCTCTTGTGAGCGCAGACCCGGAAATGAGTGTTGTTGGGATAGATGCTCAATCACCGAGGCGGTGTTGTCAGAGCCGGTGGGCAGAGGTCTTTGCTGTTTAGAGCTGAAACACAGTTAAGTGTCCACTGGCCCCTTGCCTTGTGGTCTTTCATAAAACAAACATTTATAAGGGATATGTTAATATCTTGTTTATAGTTTAGTTCCAGGATCCTGTCACTGTCACAGTTTGTTGCAAGCAGAAGGAAAATTTTTCATGTGTCAGAAAGAAAGTTTAAAATATGGACATTGCCCCAGCGCATGTCAGATTTGGTTTGTAAGTTTGTGGGTTAGAAGTCCGGCATGTTGTCTTCTAGAAACGAGTTTAGAAGTGGTGGTTAAGTTGTGAGGCGAGGCTAGAAAAGCCTCACCGACCTGTAGTGGAAGGGTCAAGTTCCTGGTTCTGAGGGCAGGAAGCCAGTGGGGGAGAAGGAAGCGTTTTCTTTCCTTTTCTTGGTGTAGGGTTGGGGCCGGGCAGCATTTCCAAGCTCGGGGGTCTCTGGCGGAGCGCTGGCCCTCACTGTCACCCCCAGTCCCTGTCTCCTCCTCCTGTGAAGGCCTTCTTGGTACCGTCGCTCTTGACTGCGTCCCCGGCAACAGGTTCCAGTCGTTCCCAGTTAAAGTTCTGACTCCTTGTTTTAAAGCCGATTTTAGCTGGATTTGGGAAAGCCTCTGTGCTAGTTGAGACACGAGTAGTAGTCGGCGGAGATTACAGGACGAAAATGTGTTGCTCTAAACAGATACCTAAAATGCACAGTATCAGGCAGTGCAAGATTGAGGGCACCTGTCGGAGAGGAGGCGTGCGCCCGAGGAAGGTGTCGCGCACGCCCCGCGCCCGTGCCGCTGGAATCAGGGGGAGAGGTGATAAGCCCTGTCTTCAGGGGGCGCACATCCAGCAGCGGGGGCCATACGGAGCACACGGGTCCGTGGGACGGATGCAGCTGCAGGAGTGTGAGGCACAGAAGTGGCCCGGAGGAGACAGTAATGAAATACCAGGAGGTGGCACTTTGAAAATCGATCAAGGAAATGATGCCTGAGCTCTGTTCTAGAAGATTTTTTAAAGGCAGGAAGAATCTAGACAGAATGTTGAAAAGCATAAGAGTTTTTTGGTTTTTGTTTTTTTAAATCTCATGAAGTGGATTTGAAAAGTGCAAGGAGTTCAGTTTTGTTCGACATGAAAGGGAGAAGGAAGGAGAACAGAGACAGGAATTGAAGAGGTCGTCAGGGACCGGATCATAAAGGACCGTGCCGCGTGGTCTGGGCTGCAGCCTGTTAGGCGAAGCAGAATTCCCAGGGAAGTTTGCGCCTGCGGGCGGAGACCAGTTTTGGATTTTAATGCTTTGGCTGGGTCCCTGGGCTAGGAGACACTTGGTGCCCTGGGTGCAGCGCTAGACTGGACTGAGGCATCAGCGGCTGGGTGGGGAGAAGGGGAGGGATTCCAGAGGGAGCTGTGGGTGGCGGGCTGGGTTTGGTAGGGGTGGCAGTGGAGAGAGAGAGGGGTCCGAGGGGAGCCTCCAGGGTTCTGGCTTGGGCGGGCGGGTCAGTGCACGGAGGGGCCGCCGATCGGCATGGACGATCCGTCTGTGGAGGTGAGAGGGGAGATCTGAGTCTATTTCAGAGGCTGGAATGTCGGTGGAGGAAAGGAATAGGTGGTTTCCTATCTGGGTCTGGAGCTTGGGGGAAGGGCCCAGACGAGGAGGGACGGAAGCCGTGGCTTACTAAGTAGGTCATCAGTGCTGGTTAGCAGTGCGGGCGTGAGCACGTTGAAGAGGGTGTTGAAAAGCCGGGAGCCCGTGTCGGGTGTCGCAGGCACCCGGCTGTTGCACCCACCTGCTCTTCCCTGCGAGCCGTCTTGGAGCTCTGCTGGCCGGCAGCAGGGCATTGCCACCCGCGGCCGCGGGCTGGGTGTTAGTGTGTCACCGGGGGCACGCTTCGCCAGCTGATCGTCCTGAAAGTCAAGAGCAGCCAGTCTCTTGGGCGGCAGGGCGTTTCTTTTGACAAAAGTTTTATTAGGTTAAATCCTGTGCCAGTGCTCCAATACCTAGTCCTCAGAATATGCTTGATTTTGACCCCGAATCTCTCTCATGGGTGGTTTAATGGATGGGACTCCCTGAAGCGGGTCAGAAAGCAACTTTCCGGTGAGCTGCAGAGCAGAATTGAACAAGGACGTTCAGACATTTTGGTCTGGTTGCACCTGCGGAGATCGGTGTGGAAGCGTCCAGATGAACTTTCGTGAGGGAGCTTTCATTTTAGCCCCGAGGGATGAGGCGGAGTTCCCTGCCCAGCTTCTGACTGCACCGACCTGGGAGGAAGTCGGGGAGCGAAGGCAGGGATGGGGTGGGTCGCGTGGGGCGCTGGCGCTGGTGAAATAGTCTCTTCAGGATGCGCACACCTGAAGCGTGCCGAAGCGCTAGCTTTCCGCAAGAAGTGGGTTTCTTGTAAACCAGCGGATTGGTTTACTTTTAGTTACTCTCCAAGAGGCATGATGTTTTAAAGAACTTGGGGGTCTGGAGAGGACCGTTCCTAAAACTCGATGGGGTCAGTCAGTTGTATCGCTCTTTTTGCCGGAGCTCATTCCAGTACTCGGAGTGGAAGCGCGCACTGTGCGCTCGCGCTCGGTCAAGAGCCGCGGCTGTTCTGTGTCTGGGGCCGTGTGGGCTCTTGGGGGCACTGCCTGGAACAGCAAGGGGACTCCTCACGACAGACTTGAGCGGAGGGTGCGTGGGCTTCCTGTATGTTCTCTGCCCCCCACCCCCCGTGTCAGTATCCCGCCCCAGATTGTATCGGTCCCGATCGATGCACCTGCATCGATGCCTCCTTATCACCCGAAGTCCGTGGTCCGTGCTGGGGTTCGCCCCGTGGCACATTCCGTGGGCTCTGACAAATACGTCGGGACATGTGTCCGCCCTCACAGGATGCAGAAGAGTTTCACTGCCCTGAAAATCAGTGAGGGCATTTTAAAAACATGTCCTTTTGGCTCTACTGGAATATTTTTTATCTGTCCACCACTTTTCCCTCATCATTTTTTTTTAAAGATTTATTTATTTGTTTATTTGACAGAGCGAGAGATCACAAGTAGGGTGAGAGGCAGGCAGAGAGAGAGGAGAAAGCAGGTTCCCTGCTGAGCAGGGAGCCCGATGTGGGGCTTGATCCCAGGACCCTGAGATCATGATCTGAGCCGAAGGCAGAGGCTTTAACCCACTGAGCCACCCAGGCGCCCTCCCTCATCATTTTTTAATTTTCTGACTTGACCACAGTAGTTTCTCTTGGTGTGGGGGAGCCTGGGTTGCCCTTGGTCTCGGTCCTCATGAAAGCCGTGTGCACTTGGGGTTCCCAAGGTGCACGTATCCGGAATTAGGTCTTGAGAAGTTAGTGGCTCTTGGCACCCATCCAGGAACAAGATGAGGGAGGATTCTTTTTTTTTTTTTAAGCCAGATTTTTTTTTTTTTAAGATTTATTTATTTGATGGAGAGGGGCCCCAAGCAGAGGGAGAGGGAGAAGCAGGGCTCGATCCCAGGACCCTGATCCCGGGGTCCTGGGATCGAGCCCCGCATCGGGCTCCCTGCTCAGTGGGGAGCCTGCTTCCGCCTCTGCCTCTGTGCTCTCCCTCCCTCTTCTCTCTCGCTCAAAAAAAAAAAAAAAAGTCCCTAAGCCAGAGACTGGGAGCCAGGCCTCCTGCTCTGTGTGGTCACATGGGGCTGAGCTTGTGACGGTGGGCGTGGAAAATGCCCTTGGCCTGGCCCTTGGTGTGTCGCAGTGTGTGTTGTCTACACGGCCTCAGGGTGCAGTTGCCGGTAGAGACGAGCTCACAGCAGCCCAGTTGCAGAGGCCCCTGCCCTGTGACCCTTGTGGTGCCCGCCCAGGCTCGGGCAGGGGGCATCTCGGAGTGGTCCCGACATGTGTCGAAGGTTCTGCAGTAGACTGAATAGTTGACCAAGTAGATGAAGTAGTTGACTCATTTTTCCTAGAGAAAGCTGTGGCTTGAGGGGGTCGTTGCGGGTGTTCCTGGCTCGTGTGTGATCTGGGGCCCAGCCCTGGGGACGGGTCAGCTCCTTGACACCCACGTGATTTATCTTCCCATTTCCAGCCTTTAGGTGAAAGGTACTGTGCACGGTCATCTGCGTTTCAACTACGACTGCGTGTAAGTTCAGCTTTTGTGACTCAGGAGAAAAATTCAACTAAGGCTTCAGGTCAAACCGTAATGGGAACATGAGGACATTTGTTTCATACCAGTTTGAAAACTTTCTGTATGTTATTCTCAGGAAAACTATAGTATGTATGCATTTGTCTGCTTTTTTTTTACCAGTGAGTGAACTTGAGCCTGCAGAAGCAGGGAACTCGGAAGAAATGGGGATGGATTTGAACCCACGTGCATCTGGCTTCGGGCACCATCTTCTTCACACTGTGCCGGGTTCGCTAGTGCATTTGCCTACTGGACTGCAGAGTTAGGGTTTTCTGTTGAGTTCTCAGGGGAGAAACTGGTGATCCAGCCCCATAAATGGCCTCATCTCCTCTGAGGGCTTAGCAGCCCATTGTTCTGTATGGAGAATAATCAGTTTGGGGTGGACTTACTGGGGTATTTGATTGGGTAGGTGATTGAGGCCGTGATACTGAAGTATAGAGAAGGTTAGTTGTACATGTCATGCATCTGTTGAGTTTGCTCCGTTGGTCGGACAGAGTTGGTAATAGGATCAAGGTTTCTGGGTTGATAGCTCAATGTATGTGAGGGCCTTGCAGAGAAAACAGTGATTTGCAATTAAAGATTACACCTTCCCTTCTTGCCTCCCCCACCACCGAGGCCTACCTGTGCAGGACTCAGTGAAGAGGAGTCTCAGGACAAATACTGGGAAAACAGCACGCAGCCAGCACTCTGTTCACTTTTTAAAGAAAATCTGTATGATCTTTGCAATGTCTTTTCTTCCTTCCTTTTCTTCCTTCCTTCCTTCCTTCCTTTTTTCTTCTTTTCTTTTTTCTTTTTTTTTTTTTGGAAGGTTTCATTTATTTATTTGAGAGAGAGCGAGAGAGAGCACAAGCAGGGGGTGTGGGAGAGGGCGATCCCAGGACCCCAGGGTCACGACCTGAGCTGAGGGCAGAACTTGAGCCACCTGAGCCACCCAGGTGCCCCTAAATATTTCCAGTATAAAAAATCATGCCTTAACACAACTAGGTGTAGGAAGAAGGGGAGCTGAGACATTAGAGGGCCTCAGAGATCAAGGCGGGAATAACTCTAAAAGCATTCCTGTGGCAACGTGCAGAGTTAATATGTTACGTCCCTTTCCAGTTGAGAAAATCCATCTTCTTGGCTTTTTTTGAGCCTGCTGCTTGCTTCCCTCTCGACTCGTTTTTGGAAGTGAGAAATAGGAATCTGACTTTCCGTTTTGCAGGTGTGCCACCTGCATTGCCGGGATTGGAGGTAGGAAGACCTGCTGGGGGGTGATGATCAGGAAGAGGATCAGCCAGCCTGCTCATCTTTGCGTTGGCTGGAAGGGGGCTAAGGAGAAGGACCGCAGCAGTCAGGGAGTCCCTGAGGCCTTCGCTACCTGTGAGCACTTGAGTGGGCCAGTGAACGGAAGAGAGCGTCCGTCGGCCGTACTCTTGGCAAAATTGGTCACCTTCTAGCAATCTCATCCATAGTTGAAGCTTTTTGACGGGTCTGATGTTTACCTCATTAAAAGAAAGCAAAACCAAAAATATCAACAAGCCTTTTATAAAATGAGTTACTCCAGCGTTTGGTTTTTTGTTACATTTAGTGGAAAGAAGGTCAGTAGGCCTTTGACAGCAAAGGGTCTTTTTGTGTGTGGCCACCTGAGATCTGGGGCGTATCTAGTGGGAGAAGCCGGTATGGTGGGACAGGGTGGTCAGTGCCCCATGCAGGCCTGGCCTCTATCAGGTGTCCGTTCTGAAAGGGGCATCGTGCTCATCACCCGGCCCGCCACCAGTGTTACCTTGCCAGACCTTGTTCTCCGGCTGAGAGTGAGGATCCATGGGTAATTAATGTGCTGTCCTTTAACTGAATGATTTTGCATATTGAAGCTATTTCTTTCATTCTTCAGTGAAACCTAGGATGACAAAGATTTTAAGAGTATTGAATCACATCCGTATCTTAAGAAATGCCTATGATTTTCCAATTTCTTTAAACTTTCATGTTTCCTTTTTAGCTTCGGAAGAAAAATTTAAATGGGCTTAAAGAGAAATGTAAATATAGCAGAAATTAAGTTCTTTTTCCCGGATGATTTATCTCTTTTAGTATTTTGGTTTTATTTATTGGTTCTTCATATGGAGAGAATTGTTTCACAGGAATGCAGTAGTTACAGTGTTTGGTGTAATACAATTCAGGATGTTTAATCTATTACAGAAGCACAGTTGCTGCTTTTAGCTTCTTGATTATTGTCCAGATTGATTTACGGTAATGGATTAGAGATGTCTGAAAACTGACCTTTTGCAGCCGGAATGGTTTGAGCCAAGAATTTGGGACCATAAACTTAAAATCTTCCTGAAGTCACGTCTGGCCTTTAAAAAAAAAAGAAATAAATAACAATGAAAAATCTTTCAGTGTATGTATGTGTTTGTTTTTGTCATTAAAAATGGAAGTATTACAGCTCTGCTTTTCCTAGTATAAATTTGTAAAATAAGCTCATTGGTAACAATTGGGACAATGCAGAAAAACACTGATTAAAAAAACCCGTAAGTACCCACTCGTTAATATTTTAATGTACATCGTTCTGAAGCAGTTTTCTGTCACCCTCCTGGCCCTGGCGCGCGCACCCCCCCTCCCCCGGGTGCTGTTCCATAATGTGCTTTTTCCTGGGAAACACTGGAATGTTTCTCCATGTTGCTAAATCATCGTTATGTGGAGGGGCTGCTTGGTATTTCATTGAATGGCTGCAGAATAGTTCCTGAAACTAATTCTGCAGTGATAGCTGCTTAGGTAGTTTGCAACTTAAAGAAAGAAAAAACGGAAAATGCCAGTGAGTCTGTGAAGCTTTACCCTTATCTAGTTATGTCCTTGGGACGCACTAGAAGTGGGAGTTTTATTTCCCGACTTTCAGTTTGAGGTACTGTTCGTGCATGTATGTGGCGTCTTGGTTGCTTCCTGAGCCAGCATCTTCTCTGATCACTTGTATCTTTTCAGTCCTTCATTTTTAGATGAAGTTTGTTCTCCCTGTCCCTGTTTGCAGCCATTTTTCTAAATTTTCTGCTTTTAACGTGATGCCTATTTGGGTTGTGACTTTTATTACCTTCAGCTGTGGTGACTGCTTTTTTTTGAGACTAAAAAATGAGAGTGTCCTGATTTTATTTAGTTTCTCTTTTAAAAAATTGAACTTATTTTTAAATTCCAGTTACCCTCCAGCGTTAGGTGAGTTTCAGGTGTGCGATGCAGCGATGCAGTCCCTCCCTCCCAGATATCACCCCGCTAGCTTCTTCGAGTCAAGAGAAGTCTTCGAAACCTTTCCCCTCTCCCTTGCGAAGTCCTCTGTAAGGATGAGCTGTCCTTCCCTTGCTGCCCCTTGCTTGTTGCATTGCATTGCTCCGCCCGCTCTTCAGGAGTGGCATTTCTGCATGGGCCCTCTCGGCTTAGGAGGCCCTCGGAGGGGCAGGCTCTGGCCCCGAGGTCTGTCCAGGACCAGGACCGGGGCAGGTGCAGGGATGCGGGCGCTCCCCGGGCCACCTGCCACGTCAGGTCCGCCTGGCCAGGGGTCAGCTCCCTCCGCCTCCACTTGCTCTTCCTTTGGGTGACTTGCCGACCCCTGCGGCAGGCTTCTGTCCCTGGTTGGGGACGTGGGGATGACCCTGGTCAGCCAGGCCCTGCCACCCCGAGTCCTGCCCACAGCCCCGCCCCTGCCCTTCCTAGGAAGGAGCATCTCCTTTTCAGAGAAGCCGCTTCTTGCCGGGGGTGGACAGCAAGTTGGGGGTCGGGGCCCCCCTCTTCCCGCAGCTTGGCTGAGTGGCTCAGGCGTCACTGTGTTGGGCAGGCAGTCTTCAGGGCTACGGCTGTTTCCTGGTTTTCCTGTAGACGGACTTTTCTTCTCATTTCATTCATTGCCCAGTGTGGTTCTCGTGGGCCCTCTGTCTCTGGGCATCTCTTGCGGTCACGGTCGTCAGCGTGATCCACTGGGAGTGGGCATCCGCATAGTCCCCTGGGCCAGTCTGCCTCGGGTGCTGCGCTCTTGAGCAGAGGACCCAGGAGGACTCGCAGGAAAAGGAAGCTGTCGTGTAGCGCGGGGTTTTCTGGAATAGTCGGACGCGGGGGTGCTGGAGTCCGGCAGAAACTAGCGGGAAATGGCTCACTCTTGTGGTGCCGTCCTTTAAAGGTGCCTGTTCGCCTGAAGCTTCCTCCCGCAGTGTGTAAGGATGGCGTTCCCTTTCTCCCTGGTGGGAGAGCAAGGCGTGTGGCCGGCATTAGTCGGGATGGCAGGAGCCCTGCGTGCCGGGGTCCTCCCAGACCCTCAGGCTCACCGGCTCCTCCCGACCCAGCCCGCCCCGCTTGCCACCTGGTGCCGCAGCTTCCTTATGCAGGGGACCTCACAGAGGTTACCTCCCTGACGCCCTCCGGAGATCTGAATGCTGAAAAGAAGAGAATTTTAAGGAGAAACTTAACCGTCGGTGCAGGGTCTGGAACCTTTTTGTGTCAGAAGCAGGTCCTTTTTTGGGCATCCTCTTTATTATTTCAGCAGGGTGTTTGGTATTTTCAGACTTCATCCTAGGGGGGATGGCTGGCATTTCCTGGCACGCCGGGGAGGTGCGTCCGTCAGCGGTGTCCTTGGGCGCTCGCTTGGGAGTGGAGGGCTGGTGGCTCTGTGCCTCGTCCTCCCTTCCACTGCCGCCCGAGCCGCCCCGGGGCCTTGCCTCCCCCCCCAACCCAGGCTGCTGCTGCTGCCAGTCAGCTGTGGGTTAGGAACCTTTCTTAGAGTGTGTGTTGATCGCGGGCCAGAATGTTCTGAGACGGACTGAGGTCCCCGCCTGTGCAGAGCAGAGGACACGAATTCAGGGCTCCGGATTCGTGACTGTGACCGCTCTTTCTGTGCTTGGAGGCAGAAGGCTTCCTGCTTCCGGAGGGTTGAGGTCTCAAAAATCTGACCTCTGAATCAAATCTGAGTTACTATACTGGAACAATTGTGTGAGCTTCCCTTAAATACAGGCACGCTTCACCCCGTAGTCTAGCCTGGCGGCGGCGGTGCAAGAGTAGTTTGGAACCTTCACTGTGGTTTTTTTTTTTTTTAAGATTTTATTTATTTATTTGACAGAGATCACAAGTAGGCAGAGAGGCAGGCAGAGAGAGAGAGGGGGAAGCAGGCTCTCCGCTGAGTAGAGAGCCCGATGTGGGGCTCGACCCCAGGACCCTGAGACCATGACCTGAGCCGAAGGCAGAGGCTTAACCTACTGAGCTACCCAGGCGCCCCTTCACTGTGTTTTTCATTTGATTTGCCTTTCACGTGTCTAGTTCCCTTTTTGGGGAACACAGCAGCTCTGTAGAAGCCTTGAGTGGGGAAGGATGTCACGGAAGGGTAGGGTCGCGAGCCTGGCTATTTCTTCTCACTCAGCCGGGGGGCCAGGCCTGGGGCCCGTTTTCCCTCTCTTTTTACCCTTGCTGGCATTTTCGGTGACGCGGCTTTCCCTAACACAGAGTTTCCCCTCCTCTGAGAGGACTTGGTACACAAAGGTGCTGGAGAAGCAAGGAGCCCAGAAACCTGAGTATTTATTCATCTCACCGTGTGAGATGTAACGTGTCTGTTCCTTAATCTGAAGTAGGTGAACAGTTTTGTATGCTGTTTCTGGGGTCTCAGAAGTGGGTGTGAGGCATTACTGTGTTATCGTTGAATTGAGCTCAGGATCTGTGAGGTTGGCTCGATTTGATTTTAGTTACCACCGGGACAACGCAGGGCTGGGAGGAAGTGGGAACCAGCCTGCTTACTGGTGGAGATTGTTTTTTTGGACTGTGCAAAGGATGATATGTTGTTTTTGTCAGACTTGTTGCCCTTACCTAATAGACAAGAGGGAGTTGGCTGGAACGGTCCTTACTCAGCTGTATTTATTTCGGTTTGCGCACCTTCCAAAAGGTTGCTCATTTAAGTCCCCGTTTATAATACTTGAAAACAGCTGACATACCAGTCCTGCGCTGGGGTGGATGGAATGTGGGGCCAGAAATGATGAAATCCTGAGAGTTGATTACCGTGCAGTTTCGTGAACACCTTCGTTTTCAAGGTGGGGTAAGTAGCCTGTGAGGATTGAAGGAAATTACACGATTTAATCTTTACCTCTTCACAGATATGGAAACCACAACACAAAGGTTAGTTAGGTGAATTGCCCGAGGTCATTAAACAAATATGTGGTAGAGGCAAGATTTGAACCAGTTTGTCTCAGAAGCCTACACCCTTAACCACTACACTTCCCACTTATACCATGAGGAAGTGTATTTTTTCCCTCGGTTTAACATCAGCTGCTGGTATTACTTAAACCAGGGATGGTGGGATGAATTCTCGGCAGTGTGGAGTATGGTAAGCAATGCGTTTTTACTCCTGCATTATGTTTGCCACGGTGCTGGTTGAGGAAAGAAAACCTTACATTTCAAAGCAAGCTTCACGTAGTTCTTCCTTAATGATTGTGGTCTCCTGAAACTTCTCTCGTTGGGCTCTGGTCAGGACAGACAAGATGGCGCAGGGCGCAAGTGAGTCAAAGCTCATCTTACCGCCGTGCTTGCTGTATTTAATCCTCTTGGGACAGGAGCTGCTGTATTGATTAAATTGGCTGCTTCTGAGTCAAAAATAAATCATCCCTGAGAGAAGTTGAGAATTTATTTTAAATTAGAATGTAATTTCCTTGAACCTCCACCTCTGAATCTGATACTAAAAGCAGGCTCTTCTCTACTCACAACCCCAGAAGTTTTCATAATAATGCCACAGCGAAAACATGAGAAAACCACTTTTTCTTTCTACGCAGCAGAGACCAACGCTGCGCTTCCTCAGCAGTGGATCAGGACACCCGTAGAGGTGTTGGGGTCACGTGTGAGTGGCTGACGCTTCACGGACACTCTCGCTTTGTGGCCTAGCCTGGCCTTTGTGTTTGGGGGCAGGCGGGGTGGAAGCGCAGTCAGGGAGGTGAAGTTCTGGTGAATCAGGAAGCTGTGGAAAAACACAAAACTTTCTTGTTTTCAAAAAAATCACTCACTGGACATGGCAGCGCTCCCCGCATGCCGGGTGTTCCGCGAGACGATGGGGTAAGATGACGTGAGGGGAGTCTTTGTCCTTGTAGGTCTCCCGGGCTTGGGGGACACCGACAAACACAGGAGTGCAATGTGGGATGTTTTTTTTCTTTGAAATGGTTCTGTGGCATATTTTACACACTGCAGAATGTACTCCCGGGGTGCGTGGCGCAGTGGTTTTTAGGGACTTCACCAAGCGGTGCGGCCCTCGCTGTCAGGTCAGAACGTTTTCATCTCCCCAGTGGGACTTCTCGTGCACAGTTACCCTCTGTTCCCACCGGCCCCAGTCCCCTTTGTCTCCATCACTTTGCCTTTTCTGGACGCTTCGTGTAAATGAATCCATCCAGTCTGTGGGGTCTTGTGACCGTCTCCTTTGACTTAGCATGTTTTTGAGGTTCGTGATGTGGCCTGTGTTAGTCACTTGGTCCCTTTCACTGCTGAATAGTGTCCCATTGTACGGATGTGCCTCATTTCGTCTGTCTCTCCACCAGTTGACCAACATCTAAGTTGTTCCCAGTGTTTGGCTGTTTATGAATAATATCGCTGTGAACATTCGCGTGCGTGTCTTTATGTGAACCCTTGGGGTTCCAGTTCTCGTGGGGGTGGAGCTGCTGGGTCATACGGTGGTCTTCGGTTTAATTTGTTCAGAACTGCCAAACTGCTCTATGAAGTGGCCACGCCATTTTACATCCCTCTAGCAATTTACCCTAGGAAGGGGCAACATATTTTTAATAGATTTAATAGACTGACCACTGCTTCCAGTGTAACTTTGATACTGTTCCATCAACATGGCAAAGTGGAGAAAAGCAACCTAACAGCAAAAGAAGTTGTTACATTCCTTACCCTTCTGGAGGCACTTCAGGCTTGGAGCCATCGTAACCCACGGTCGAAGAGGCGTGTGCTTCAGGGCAGCGTGATGGGAGTGACCAGGATGGAAACTGAGAACAGCGTGCCAAGTGGTCTGCAGGCTGCGTGAATGTAGCAACTTGTCCTTTCTGTTCTGTTTGGTGGATGTCAGGGTCTGTGGAATATAACTCTGTCAGTTTTAGTTACTGAAGCCTTCCTTTCAGCCATCCCCCACCCTGGACTCCTGCGTCTCCTCACTTGATTTTCCTTCTGGTAGTTTCCAGAAGTCGTGACAGCCTTTGGTCCCTTTCCTGAGGTTTTCCTCAGTAATGATGACTTTTTTCCCACCTCACGTTGGGCCTGATGAAGGAGCCAGAAGGAAAGGAGGGCAGGCGCTGTGTGGGAGAGGGGGGACTGTGAGGAGCTTGGGAGCTTTGGTGGCAGGGGGGCCACTCCTTGAGCCTCTCATGATCCCAGCCCAGGAACTGTTCCTGTCTTGTGTGAGAGCGTGTGTCTGTGTGTGTGTGTAAGACACAGGACAGGAGGAGGAGAAGGAAGGTCCCGAGAGGGGCGCGGAGGATGAGACAGTGCAGGAAGTAAGGTGAGCTAACAGCTTTCCTCTGGAGCCGGTCAGCTTAATGTGAAATACCACCTGGGTCGAACACTTGACTTTGGGGCCTAACTCTGTTTTCTGTAAGTATAACCTGACGTCTGGTGTGGTCCTGGAAGAAGGAAGTTCTGAAAGTGATGAGAATCACCACGCAGAGTCCCCATGGATTAGTGACACTGATGAGGGTGACAGAAAGCAAGCGTCTGCCGTGATGCGGGTAAAATCTGCAGGGTTGGGTCTGCCGGCGCCGAACTTGAGCCGAACCTTGAACTGCAGAGTGGAGGGCTGGTAATGCCGGTAACTCATACAGCCGGTGCCAAGGCCCTTGGCACTGATGAACTCATCTGACTGCCGAGCACCCTCAGCGCAGGTGCTTTATGTTGTCCTCATTGACAGAAGAGGAAACAGAGGTCCGTCATGGGAGCCAGGAATCTGATCCAGGCAGTCGGGCCCCAGGGTCTGTTAACCACCATTAGGACGAGAGGCAGTGGAAATGTACCCACACGAGGACTGAAATAGTCTTGCTCCTTCTTGTTTCCTGTTTGACATTCCCCACCGGGGAGCGCAGAACTTCCTGCCTGAAAGCCACTGATGGTCTCAGGTCTCAGCTGCAAGTAGGCAAGCTGGACACAAGCCCCTGGCTTGTAGCTGGTGAGGCCGGGTCCCCGGGCACGTGTCACCTGGTTCTTTAATCCAGGAGGGTCTGGGTGCCGCCCTGTGCCAAGGCGGTGGTTTTGGCCGTAAGACCTCTGGGCTCTCCATTGCTTTACCTGTTTATTTCATGCAGTGGATGTTTATTGAGGGCCTCCCACATGCCAGGCACTGGGCCGGCCTGCCCCCCATCCCTTCCGTACGGTCGGGGGGCTAATACGAACTGATGGCACCGTTCGAGGCAGAGCGAGCCCTGGACCAGAGCTGAGAGCCGGCCTGGGCCGGGGAAACCTCACGCCCGAATGGACCTGTTTGTATCTGTCATCAGTGCTGGAAGGTGAGCAGGTCTTCCCCCTTGTAAACCCTCGGACCTGAGAGCACTGTGTGACCGCATCCCAGCCCTGGGGCCAGGGCCCAAAGAGCTTCCCATCACCAGCACTGACGTAGAAATAAATGTGCTGAACAGGTAGCCTGTTCCATGTGAGATGGGTTTTTCTTAGGGGTCACAGTGCAGATTAATAGAACTTTGGCTTTAGAGCTCAACTCCGCGCCTTCTGGCTCTGTGTCCCTGGGTGAGTACCAGACTCCGTGGGCCTCCATTTTCTCCTCTGTAAAAGTATCTTCTTCTGAGGTTTGGGTGCGCAGATGATGAGACCAGCCCTGTCCCTCGGGGAAGCCGGAGGGTGGGAGAAGGGGCACGGCCCTGGGGCTGGGGGGGAGGGCGCACTGTGCTGCGTGGTTCTGCTGCGGGATGCTCGGCGGCCACTTCCGAGGGCGCAGGCGGCTCCCTCCCCGGCAGCTGGGAGCAGTCCCTTGGATGGGATCAGGCAGGCGGTGGGCAAAGTCCACCCTCTCGGGGCCTGGCCGGGGGTTGGGGGGGGGGGGGCAGACTCCAGCTGCCCTTGGCCCACTTTGTCAGCCCATGAGCTCAGGCAGGGTTTCCATTTGTAAAGAGTTGTTTAGAGAAAGAGGGAGGAGAATCAGGCACAGAGGCTGTTTGGCCGATGTGGCTGAGGTGTCCCGGGAAGGCTTTGCTGCCCCTGCTCCAGCGTACGCCGCCGGGGCCACAGCCCCCCATGGCATCACCCGGGACAGCCGACCTGGTGCTTGTCTTTCCGGCCGGTGGGGGCGGCTCCCTGCCCTGCTGGGGCCGAATCAGCCTTGCTCATTGGCTTCGCCGTTTTACTTCGTCTGTTTTCCCCTTAACGCCTCTAAAAGTGAGGATTTTCAGGTAAAGGCAGTGTGATTATTGATTGAAGTATAAACACACCAAAACTGTTTGGTCTGCCTTTCAGAATAGTCCGAGCTCCCTGATAAAGCTTTTGTAAAATGCGGGAAGGTGAGCTCACCTGCGGGGAACGGGGTTGGGGGGCAGGCATCGGGCTGCACTCCTTCTGCTGGTGGTGGCATTCCAGTGTGGTCACCCAGGTGCACACCTTGCCAGCTGGGTTCCTCTCGCCAGCCGTCCTGCCGGGCGTGCAGCTTACGTTCCCCCACGGGATGACCCTTGATGCACAGAGAGCGGGGCTGAACCCCCTGACTGGCTCCGGGGGCCTGCGTGCCCGTGACTTACCTTCAGCACCCCGCTGCCCTTGGCTGCTTCGTGAGGATCATGTTCTCTTTCTCCTGGTGTGGTCGTGAGGTCCGGAAAGGCCTAGTTAGGAAGACCGCCTCGCACGGAGCCTTCGAGGGGGAGAGCTTTCGAAGTGGGGGTGTCTGTTGTTTGTCAGTGCTTAGTATAGTAGGGTACAGTCCGAAGCCTTTCCGGGGCCTGTTTGTGTTGGTTTTAATAAAGGAGGTGCCAGCATTCATTTCTCAGTGAGCTGTATCATTTATTTGGAATGCATTCTGTGTTTTTCATCAAGTGCTTGCCCAGCAGAACTGTCCTGATTTCGGTCTTTGCCTGGGCGTCTGGGGCTGCTCATCATCCAGAGAAACCCCAGGCCTTCCTGTGTCAGCAGCAAGCCTTTCATGGAAGAAAACCCTGCCCAGCAACCCCTGGAGGGGCTCAGAGGAGTTGACTTCGTGGGGCCTCTGGGGCCCAGAGGCTCAGGCCTGCTGGGACTTGCACTGTTTGTGACCTTGGGTGAGTGAAGCCCCAGGCCCTGGTGTCGTCCTCCCTCTGCGGCCAGTGAGGGGTGGGGTCGTGGTGAGCCTCTCGCACTAAGCAGCCAGTCGGAGCCTTAGAACCTTTTGCTCAGTCTGTGCTGAGAGAGCTTGAAGCCACGGGAGGGTCCTTCCAGCCTGGACCCCCTCTCTCCCTGGCACACCGGGCTGAGCTCTCTCTCCATCTCTCCCTGGAGCCGTTTGTCCCTGAGCTCTGATCTCCCAGAGCTTCAGACGGTGGTTTCCTATAAGGTGGTGGACGTGTGTGTGTGTGTGTGTGTGTGTGTGTGTGTGTGTTTTGTTAGATACTGAGGCCGAAACAGTGAATTCAAGGTGCGGAAGTAATTTTTTTTCTCTTACGTATAATTTTTTTTTTTTTAAACTTGTATTTGCGCTTTTAAAACGTAAGCAGTTTCTACCTTAAACATCCCGTTAAAGATGAGTAGATACTGGTGCGAGGATTCCCTAAAGCTCCTGCTGGTGTGGGTACATAGGTCTAGACATCAACATTCATAGGGTTTCACATCTCTTTTTCTCAGAGAAAAAGGTTTTTTTCTTGCCAAATACCATACACTATTTACTGAGTTTCTTCTAGATTATGGGGCCGTTGTGGGGTTGAAACGGAGTGGACGGTATGGGGGAAAAGCGTTGACCAAGCCCGACTGTGGGGTGGGCACATTGGAAGGGCCTCAGAGAGCTCAGGTGGAAGGGCTGGAGCATCTTCTGTGCTGGTTCGTGGATTTACTGCAATGCGGACGGAGCAGGTTTCTGCACAGACCTGGGACTTACGCCTCCCCTTCCAAAATGGTCTTCCATCAGGTAGCTAGGGATGAGACTTTTCTTTCTTTGGAGGGTTGGAAAACTCTGTGCTTTGAGCTCATTGAAGCCATTTGCTATTTAAAGCTCTTTGTGTGGTAAATAAAGGTTTTTATTTTGGAGACCTTAAGTTAACCAACTTAATACACAAAACACCCTTTGGGGCTAGAGGCCGAGAGTGGGCTTGCAAGGTCAGCTTGCAAGGTCAGCGAGTTAACAGGAGGCTGAAGTTCCTGGAGGCTGGAGGGGAAGGAGGGGGAGAAGATTGAAAGGCTGAGCCTCAGGGAGATACCCCAGCCCCACGACGTGTCTCCTCGCTGATGCGATTCCTTCCCAAGTGGGGAAAAGCAGGTGAGTGGGACAGAAGTTCTCGAGTTACTGTGGAGCAGTCTCTTGCACCCGACCACTGGTTCTCAACCTTGGTTGCACGGTAGAACCTTCTGGGGACTCGAAATAATACCAGTGCTGGGGTGCCATCCCCAAAGCTTTGGGTGTCGTGGTCCAGGGTGATTCTGGTGTGCAGCCCCCTTTGAGAATCACCCCCCACACACGGCGGGGCGGGGGGGGGGCCCGTGAGCCGAGCCGCTGCCTGTGGCTCAGCATGGGGCGCGCAGCAGGTGGAGCCGCTGGGCTCTGTTGGGCCCTTCCCCAGGTTGTCCTGGCCCCTGTTCTGGTCGCTGTGGCTTTCGCTCAGTTCTGAAGGAGGCTGATGCCATCTTGGGGCTGGCACGGACCACTGGGGGGTTAGTTGTTCTTGCCACAACTCACGACTGCCGTCCTGTCGAGGGGTGCAGGCTGACTCAGTAGGAACCTGTCCTGCACGTTTGTCCCGTGTCCCGAAGAAGAGCCCCAGTGTCCCGAATCAGCATGTGGTGTGAAGACCAAAGTCCCGACCTTGGACTTCCTTGCTGAGTCAAAGTGAGGAGCTCAAGGTTCCCCTGTTGTGTTTAGGTCAGAATGTGTCTGGGGTTGGCTGCGGGGGAGCCCCAGCGATCTGATGGGGGGAGATGTGCTGAATTGTGACTTTTCGGTTCCCTGAAAGCAGGACACCCTTCCCAGAAGTGTGTGGGGGGCTTTCCAGGCCAGGGTGGAGGCCGGGGGTGTACCATGAAGTTTCTTTGCTGTGTCCACTCCCAGGGCGGTAGGGGGTTCAGACATTGCAAAGATTTCTGGGAAAATAGTCATGGAAAGGCATTTGAGTTTTTTGGGGTCTTTTTTTGGGGGTGTTATAGACATTATAGTGGCTTTGTACGTACATATTCTTGTATGCATTTCATTAAAAGGTCAGCTTTTTTTTAAGATGGGGAGGCATGGGAGGGATCCCAACAAAGAGCTTTAAGTTCATTAGAATGGGAAAAAGCCTTTACACGTTCATAGGCTTGATTAGACAAATCCCACCATCTTACTTTCAGTGCGGAATGCCTCTTGAAATGTTAAGGATTAGATTAATCTGATGAGATGGGTATTCAGGGCATTTTATTTGCCGGTAATTAGCTCTAAGATGTCTTATTTATGAGAAGAATAATTTGTACTAAAAAGCAGGAATATGGGGTGCCTGGGTGGCTCTAAGGGTTAGGTGACTGACTTGATTTCAGCTCAGGTCATGATCTCAGGGTCCTGGGATGGAGCCCCGTGTCAGGCTCCATGCTCAGTTGGAGGCTGCGTAGGATTCTCTCTCTCCCTCACTCTCTGACCCCTTTCCTCTTTCTCTAAAATAAGTCAATAAATCAATCTTTTTTTTTTTTTAAACAGGAGTATTAAGCCATACTTAAAAATGGCAGTAGTCTTTAAATCTGTCTTTGGGACTGTTTGCATTGTGTTATAAATGGTATGTTTCCAGTAAGCGTTTTGGCCAATGTTTCAGTAATTTCTAAAAATGTCTCCAAAACTTAAGTGCTATTTTAAAGATGACCTCACTTGTTCTTAGATGTGCTTGCTGACCGTGCAGGCCAGCTCTAGCAAAGGTACCGAGTCAACTGCCAGTGCCTCACTTTTTCTCTGAGGCTAATTTGATCCTCGGACACACCTGTGAGGTAAATAAATACTTGAAGCATCATTGTTCTGTTTTACTGAGAAGTTAAGGATTTGCTCAGAGTCACGTGGCAACTGCTGCAGGGGGACAGTCTGAGTCTTTTGATGCTTTCGTACTCTTATATTTCGCTGTCAGCTTGGGAGGTAAAGAGGGACACGCTCTTTTTTTCTTTTTTAAAAAATTAATTCGATACAGAGATGGAGCATGCGTGTGCATAGTGGCAGCAGAGGCAGAAAGAAGCAGGCTCCCCACTGAGCGGGGCTCGATCCCAGGACCCTAGGATCTTGACCTGAGCCGAAAGGAGATGCTTAACCCAGATGCTTCACCGGCTGAGCCACGCAGNTTTTTTTTTTTTTTTTTTTTTTTAAAGTAGGCTTCATATGCAGTGTTTCAGAGCCCCACTCGGGGCTGGAACTCACCACCCTGATGAGATCAAGACCTGAGCTGAGATCAAGAGTTGGATGCTTGCCCAGCTGTGACGTGGTCAGACTTGGGAAGTGGACGGCCGCGGGTTCGAGTTCAGCCTGCGTCCCATACCCTGTGTCCTTGGACGGATCACCGACCGCTGCCACCTGGAGGGGCTCCCTCCTTCAGCACCAGCATCTGTCGTTTTTCTTAGGGCTTCATTCTGCCTTGAGGCACATCCGAGACCAAAGAGTTTGATGGCCTCCAACTGCCGCTTTCCCCTGACTTGTGAAATGGGGAAGGCTGGGAGTCCTGGGCCTCGGGCTCCTCTGCGGGTGTCAGGATGTAGCTGTCTTATGTGTTCCAGTCTTCCGCTTATTTTGCAAGACAAACTCTTAGGCTCAAGTTTCTGCTCAGGAAGTTTTAGTAGGATGTCTCTTTCACAAACTAAAACTGTTTTGTTTTTTGTTTGGGTTTGGATTTATTTATTTTAGAGAGAGCGTGAGCACAGGTGGGGCTGGGGGAAGAGGGAGAGAATCTCAAGCAGCGTCCCCGCTGAGTGCAGAGCCTGATGTGGGGCTCGATCCCACGACCCTGAGATCGTGACCTGGACTCAACTGTCTGAGCCACCCAGGCATCTCTAAAATTGTGTTTCTGTTTGGGAACCACGTGATAAGCTGCTTGGGTGCGCTGTGTTCCCGCCCATCAGGCAGTGCCTTTGTATCTTTCCTCCTTGGCCGTAATTCTCCTTTTCCAGTTAAAGTTGCGTGTGCTCATCTAAACTTTGAGTCTCTTCTGAGATGGCCTGCACAGCCGAGCCTGCCTTCTGTGTCCATTTTACAGGGCAGAGTAGTCACCATTTATAGGGAACGAAGGTCTTCAGAAGGTTCTTGTTGTTTATAGTTCTTAGCATCATTTCTTAGACCTCAGCTTTTTCCTTGGAGGTGGGGCTTTTGCGCCCGGGGTTCAGCGCTCACTCCGGAAGCCGCGTGCTAGACACTGCTCGGCGGCCGGACCCCCGACCTCCCTGGTTGGTGGTTCGCTGGCCTCCACCACACGTGGCCTCCACAGGGCTGGCTCCGCACCTCAGGAGTTTTGCAGATGTTTCCTTCCCGCTTCCTGGTGATGCTCCTCAAGCCTCCTAGAATTGCCCTCGTTCCTTTCCTGAAGGACGAAAGGCCTCATTATTTTAGTTGATTTTAGGATACTGCAGTGGCACGTGCATTGGTTCATGAGTTAGGTGATTTTGGGTTTTACTTCTGTCTCCAGTTCAAGGGAAAGGCTTTTAAGAAACTACTGAATCATGACCAAGGACTGTCAGAAAGGGCACCTCAGTGTTCGTGACTCCAAAAAGAGCTACGAAAAAAGCAGTTTTTCTTGTGTTCTTTTACCTCTTCGGCATCCTCAAAAGTGTACTGTTAGCCCGTTCTGCAGATGTGGAAACAGATTTGGGTGGTTCAGTAACTTGGTAGGGATTTGGCAGAGCAGAGATCTGAGCTCATGTGTTTGGACTCCCAAGTGCTCGGTGCCCTAGAAACCATAGTTTTTGGCAGGTAATTTAAGCATCAAGAGGGACAGTTTCGAATAACTGGTAGTGTATTTGGGGTCTCATCTCTCCAGATCTTAAATAGCTGCTGCCCCAAATAAGAGATTGGGCAGAAGGAGAGCAGAGCAGCCGTTGGGTGCACTGCACGCTGGGTCTGTGGTTAGGCCTTGCCTCAGTTTTCCTGGTCTCCTCCCTGAAACGCTCTGGATTGGGGCTGGGTTTTTGTTTTTGATTGTTTGAACACGTCTTCAGCTTTCCTTCTTGGAAAGGGGAGTCTGCTTGAGATTCTCTCCCTTCTTTCCCTTCGAGGGAAGTTTGGACGTTGTCTTGCTGCTCACCTCTTTGCTGGGTTAGGTTGGCGAGATTATAAGATACTTTCTTCAGTGTTTGATCACAGTCTCGAGCGGGAAAACAGCCTGTAAAAATGTTGTTAATACAGTTTTCCACCCACTACGTAAAGAGAAATGTGCTCCGGGAGCCAGGAGACTGGAACCACTGCCTTTGCTCAGGGGAGTGGTCAGGTTTGAGTGGCATTAAACAGTAAAATGGGAATTTCCCTCCGAGAGCCTTGAAATAAGGGTGACCTCTTTGGGTTGCAGAAGAAAGAAGGTGTAGACGGACACAAAGTTGAGATTGGGCTTTTTTTTTTAAATTTTAAGAATTTTAATAACTTTAAATACTTTAAGGCTTGCAAGAAGTTGCAAAAAACGCTGCGGAGTTCCTGTCTACCCTTCCCCTAACTCTCCCCGGTGATAGCGTCTCACACTGTAAAAACCAGGAAACGGACGTTGGCACAATGCTGTTGACTCAACTGCAGACCTAACCCAGGCCAGAGTCACCAGTTTTCGCATGTACTTTTCTTGGGTGTGGTCGGGATGCGGGACTGTTCCACTGTCACAAAACATCCGCCTGTCACCTCTTACCCAGCATCCCTTCTCCCAACAACCCCGCAGCTGTTCTCCATCAGTCTTGATTCTGTCACTTCAGGAATGTTCTATAAATGGAACTGCACACTATACAACCCTTGGTGCTCGTAGACAGTGGTGAGAAGGTGGGTGACGGAGAGTCGGGGGGTGGTGTCGGGAAGTGGGATTAGGAAGGAGCCCCGGGGTTTCGGGTCACAGGGAGCGTCTGTGACTTCAGTGTCGACATGGTGCATGGCCCGCAGCTGCTGCGGGCAGTGAAGGAGAACCGTGGGCTTTGAGGAAGCCGAGGCCTGCCGCAGGGTTTAGGAAGGTCCAACAGTGGGTCAGTTGGAGGCGCAGCTGCTGTGGGGTCAGGCAGGGGGACCGCATGGAGAGACATTCCAGAAGAATGAGGGCCACAGTTGGGAGGTCGGGTAGGAGAGGAATCAGGGTGCTGGAATTTGCTACTAGTAGCACTGGGGCACGGGCTGGGAGAGCCGGGCAGGTGCGGAGGGTGAGGGACGGCGAGCAGCGGGGTCGGAGGCCTGCGGGTGGTAGGGGTGCGGCTGGCTGGCACGTGGGTCCCGGCTGGGTGCCCGTCCGCTGTACGGGTGGTGGCTGCCTGGGTGCTGGCGGCGGGGAGGGGTTCGGAGGCCGAGCTCGGCTCTGGGAGGACAGATCCGCGGTCGGTGAGTGGATGCTTGTCCGATTCCGAGGTGGGGATGGGGTGCCCCTGCCACTGACTCCCCTGCCCACCGCGTGCTCTCTGTTGCTGCAGGGACGGGAACGCGATAAGCAGCAAGTGTTAGAACATATCAAACTTGGCTCCTTTCTCTTCTCAGAGCGAAACAAAGAGCAAAGCTTGGCTTTCACCCAGAGCGGGGTAGTACGGCGTGGCCATGCGAGCGGGATGGCTGAAGCCAAGGAGCTTTGAAAGTTGATTAGTAATGCCAAATGCATTTTTCATTGCCAGAAACGATCCAAAGAAAACAGTAATAGCTATTCAGGTTTAAAAATATAAAATATTTGTCATCCTAGAACTATTTTAATGAATTCTCTCAAGGGATTATGAAATACGATGCATTGTTGCAGAAGCCTGAGCTGCAGAAGGACGCAGCTTTGCAGTCTGAGTCCCGGAGTGGGGAGCAGGTCGTTGCGCACGTGGGTTTTCTTTCCGAAGGGATCTTTCCACCCGTTTTCCGGTGGGCCTGTCCCCCGCTGTGCGGTGCGGCACGCGACACCGCTTCTGCTGTGCGTGTGTCGGCCCATTTCCTGTGGCCGGGGCTTCTGGCAGGTCCCAGGTGTTAGGGTAGCCGGTCCCCCCGAAACTTCCATGTCTTAATCAGTGAAAGGCTCCATTGCAGCTGTTGATTCTGGATTCACCGGGGGCGCTTTCCCTGGCTTTACAGCTCTTCCCACAGTCCTTGAGCCCCGAAGGTTTTCCAGGCTCCTGGGTCAGGGCTCAGGAGCTTTTCCAGAGCCCAGACTTGTGCCTGAGCCTTGCATCTGCCACTTACTTGGGTCAGTTCTCAGGGATCCTGACCTTAACGTGATTAAGTGTAACAAACGCTTTGGTCTCCCTAGATCTTGTAATTAACAATAAACAAGGTGTGAGCACGAAGGAAGGTCTAGAATGTAGCCACGGTTTAACGAGACAGGCAGCCTGGTGGTGTTAGGAAGAAGGGGTGATGAGCGTGGGAATAAAGCAACTGGAAGTGGAATCCGGACTGTTTCTGGACATAGCCAGTGGCGGTTTTGCGGGAACCGGAGAGCCGTGACTAGAGAAGAGCCCTCAGTGTTGGAGGGCCTTCGGGGCAGACGTTGCACGGTCCCCGTGTCACCTGACGCCATGAGAAGGCGCTAGGTGCCCACTCCTTAGTGCTTTTCCTGGAGACGCTGTTATTTCTGCCCCCGTGACCCTTCTCCCAAAGGAGGAAATGAAGATTTACAGATGTTGAGTAGCATGTGCGGTCATATTGTGTAGTAATAAACATATAAACGAGATCTAAGCTCTTCCATCGTAAGCAGCCTCTTCCTCCTCCTCCGGCTCAGAACAAGGCTCTCCGGGCCAGCGGTGTGGATGGGAACTTGCACTGGGTGGGCCTGATTGATATTTCCGAGAGACGAGTCCAGGACCTGCGGAGTGGGATGTTCTCGTGCTAGCAGCACCCCACCTCGGACTCCCAGCCCCCCAGCCTTATTGATCCAGGAGACGTGAATGTTGGCGGGAGGGTCCTGACCTTCCCCTTCTTCAGAGAAGGCTGAGCCGCTGTGGGTCCCGACTCCTGCCTGGGGCTCCAGCAGCGGGGCCCTGCTGCCCGTCGGGCAGGTGGGATGGGGGGGGGGTGAGGCGCCAGCAGAACTTTCTTGTCTGGGATGATGACCAGTGCTTAGTTCAGCATAAACCAACCAACCAACCTTCCTTCCTTCCTTCCTTCCTTCCTTCCTTCCTTCCTTCCATCCATCCATCCTTCTGGGGGTGGGGGGTGGGGCAGAGGGAGAGAGAGAATTTTAAGCGTGGGGCTCGATCTCACGACCCTGAGATCATGACCTGAGCCAAAATCAGGAGTCAGACACTCGACCAGCGGAGCCACCCAGGCGCTCCCAGCATAAACCTTTCTGGAGAGGAAATCCTCAGGGCGGCGGGCAGAATGGCCCCTGTTCCAGCAAGGGGATCTGTTTTGCCCGTAGCATAGATTGTGGCAGCAGAACGCCGAAGTTGCTTTCTGAACGAGGTCACGGTTGGCACTGAGCTCACGGCCGTGGGGCCGCGTGGCCTGATTGTGAATTGCCGAAGGGCAAGGGACCCTGCTTGTTCAGTCCCTGCTGTCACCGTATTAGCAGATGTCTCCCTTCACGCCAGGGACAGTCTGCAGCCCGGTTTCCAGCTGCTGACATAGTGGCAGAGAGCGGGGACCGACACACCACACTGGAGCAGACGCGGCGCCAAGCAGGGCCGCCAGCCGCGCAGGCACGGGCCGCAGCAGAGGGCTTCGGGGGAGAGTGTCCAAGCAGTCGTGTGAACAGCTGGGTCTTCCATCAGGCCAGAGGGAAATCGGGTGGTTGATTAAAATGAAACACTCCTCCAGCGTAGAGCACGTCCATCTGCACCTGCCCCCCGCCCCCAGGATGGACACTTTTCTCTCGCAGTGGCGCGTGATTTCTGTTGAACTGGTCGCCTGTTCTTGTCTGACTTCTCCCCAGAGCGTCGTGGCCTGAAACAGTGGTGACGGAGCATGGCTCATGATTCCTGGGCTTGACCGGGGGTTTCCCTGCAGGTCCCGCGTGAGCTCGTTCACGTGCCTGTGGTCGGCTGGCGGAGTGCCGGCTGTCTGCCCTGGGCCCCAGGGCGCGGCCTGTGTCGTGGTCCTTCTCCGCGTGACCTCCCCAGGCCCGCTTCTGTGCTGGGGGAGGCGTTCCAGGAGGTCAGGGGCAGACGCTGCAGGGCCTCTTAAGGTTTAACCTTGGAAAAGAGCACCAGGTCACAGGAAATCCCAAGGCCAGCCCTGATTCAGGCCCCCTCTGCGTGGGAGCAAGGGGCACAGTGGCTCTGGGGCGTGGACGGAAGGGGACGGAGTTGTCACTACAAGAATCTGCCAGCTTGCCTTCTGTCCCCGAGGACCTGCGTCCTTTACACCTGCGGGATGCGCTCATCTCCCGTTGTTGCCCTTCCCTGGTGGCACAGCATCGACCTTAAAGTCTGTGCTCTGCCGGCCTCTGCCAGGGATGGGCCTGGTCGGGCCGCCAGGTCGCAGCTCCTCAGATCTGGCTTCTCTTGATTCAGGGAGCTGTGACTTGAAAAGACACCCCCCAGAACAACCAACGTGGCGGGGGGGAGCACGGTAACTGCTGCACACGGTCCTGCCTAGAGAGTGGGGGAGCGAGGGGTGTACGGCAGCGAACGGTCCCAGAGCCCCGAGGTCCGGCCCGCACGTGCTGTCTGGGCCGCGGGCTCCTTCTCGGCGTCAGCTGCGGTGTCCGTCAGGGGTGGTGAGTGACCGGCCCGCCGAACCTGGACGTCTCAAACAGGTGTATTCTGCCTACTGTGTCGGTGATGGCCCAGGCCGTTTGTCTGGCTTGGTTAGGGGCTGTCGCNGGGGGGGGGGGGGGGGGGGGGGGGGGGGGGGGGCGTCAAGGGTCACCTGAGTGGGTCCCTCCCACGCGGTCAGCCCCAGCCTCCCAGCCCTGTTGGCCGAGCCTGTGTCAGGACCTGCCTGGATTCCGGGGTTGGGGAGGAAGGCTCTCTCGCCGGGAGGAGGGCCGGTCCCTCTGCACAGGGGGCTGTGGTCCCAGAGCGAGGCAGTGCATTGGCGGTTCTCTGGGCAGCAGGCTCGCACGCTCTCCTCTCCAACGTTGTGGGAATTTGGATACACTTTTCTTGGCTTCATTTGCTATTAATTCTCAAAAAGGAATGCCACCGTCTTTTCTCAGTGTGGGGGTAGGATGTTTGACAGAGGTCCTAATCGGGTTGTCTGATCAGGTTGGCTGACCTGAAACAAGCTGTGTCTTAGTGGCATGTCAGCCCCTGAGGGCTGCTCCGCCTCTCTCCCCAGGGCTCCCCAGCAGTGGTTCTCAAAGTGTGGTCCCTGGAGCAGGGGCGTCTGCGTGACCTGCACGCTCTCTGATGCTTGGGCCGCGCACCACGTTGACTGAACCAGAAGTTCCGGGGCTGGGGCCAGGCAGTCTGTGTTCTCACAAGCCTGCCGGATGATTCTGAAGCCCCAGGGACTTGAGGATCCTGCAAATTCTGTTCCTGCAAATTCCAGTGGCCCTCACTACTGCTTCCTCACCCCTGCAGCTGGAGGTGATGCCCTCCCCACGTCCCCCTCCCCAGGCTCTCTGGCCCTCTGAATTCAGATGTTCTTTGTAGTATCCACCCTGGAGGGTGTGTGGGTCAGGGTAAGGCTGGGGCTCTCTTCCTGCTCAGGGGACATTCGTTGGCCATCAGGCATCGTGTCCAGGGACATGATCTAGAAGTGAGTAAAACATGGTCCCTGAGTTCCCTCAGCTTCTAGTCCAGCGAAGGAGGTAGTGTGGGAAGGCTGGCCGCTCAGGGAGGTGACAAATGCAGTTCATGTACTCGGAGCCCGAGATGTCCGCGTAGAAATACTTATCTAGCAGGTCCTTGATCCTAGGAGTTAAAATTTAGAAGGCAGGACTGGAGCTCGCAATCTTGAAAGTTACTGTATACATAATTTAAAACTGTTTTTCCTCAGAGGTGGCTATTCATCAGAATTAATTGGGGTCTTAGAACACTGTGGGTTATGTACCCCTTCCCCACGTGTGACCGAGAGTGTTTGGGGATCTCCCACGTGTCCCAGGGGTTCTGACCAGCCAGGTGTGGGGGGGACACAGACCCAAACAGTGACACTGCGTGGGGGGACCCAGCGGAGGGGGGGCGCTGGGCTGCGTGGGTAGAGTCTGCGTGGGAAGACTCCTTTGGGACCCGGGGGCGGGAGGAGCCAGGTGCAGGGCAGGGTCTGGAGGCCAGGGGGCTGGAAAGTTACCGGAGGCGGGAGGGCTTTGTGGAGGAGGCTGGGCTCAGGCCCAGCGAGGGGCGGGGCCCCTGGCCGGCACCGGCACCGTGACCCACGGGGACCTCTCAGGGAAGGAGAGGGAGGAGGAGGAAGGTGACCAGGGAAGCCCAGTGCGTTTGTTTTTCCAAATGGGAGAAACCCGAGCAGGCTGCCCCGGGGCGCTGGGTCTGTAGACAGGGCCGAATGGGAGAGGGAGCCGCCGCCCGGGGACAGAAGGATGGACTCCAGAGCTCAGCGCTTGGGATCCGCCTTGAGGAAGCGGAGGGCCACCCCCCCTCACCCTGGGGGGAAGGAGGTACGGGAAGGGGTTTGCAAACGGGAATTTCTAGCTGCTGAAGATGGACGTGGTCTCTCTCGTGTTCCTTTTTCTTGGCATCCAGGATGCGTTCGTTTCTTGCTTACCTTGTTCCTTTTTACTGATGGGGTTCGTGGGTTTTGTGAGAGCTTTTTACCTTGTTCAGTGCACAGTCTCACAAACGGGCGTCCGTGAGACGCCCCCTGACTGAGTGCGCGTGTCGGTGGGGCGCGTCACTTCTGCGGGGTTCCCACGGCAGCGCAGCAGCCCCTCGCGTTGGAAACGGGTGGGCTGGGGCTCCGCGGCCCCCCTCGAGGCCCTGCTTGGAACTCCGCGTGTTTGCCCTTGAAAGCAAGTAAGTGGTTGGTGCCTGGTTGGCCCGCAGAGCTCCCCGGACTCACAGTGCTGCCGGCACGGCTGTGATTCTGTGTCCCCCCCCCCCCCCAATACATCCTCCTCCTGTGCCTGTTATTCCCCCTCTTTTTCAGCCTCCTCCTTCCCCATCTTCCTTCCTTCTCCGTGCATCCGTTTCTTACAAGGACTGGTAGACTTTGAGGGCGGGCCGGTGCCCTTTCGCTCTGGTCTTCATTTGTTTTGTTTTTTTAAAGATTTTATCTATTTATTTGACAGAGAGAGAGATCACAGGCAGACAGAGAGAGAGGAGGAAGCAGGCCGCCTGCTGAGCAGAGAGCCCGATGCGGGACCTGAGATCATGACCTGAGCCGAAGGCGGAGGCTTTAACCACCGAGCCACCCAGGCGCCCCGTGGGCTTCATTTGTGAAGCAGGCTCCCAGGGTCCTGTCTTACTCTGTGGGGTTTCCGGTGGCTCCGGCAGCATTTTGGGGTGGGCGGTTCCTCGTGCTGTGATAGCCAGTGCCCCTGAGACTCCTTGCTCAATGTCAGCCTCGTCCCTCAGTTTGAAGCAGGCACCCCCTCGTATCGTTCACCCCCTGGGATGACAGCCCGCCGCCCGCTGAGAACGCAGCTGCTCACACGGCTCTCTGGCCAAGGAGCCCTTAGGATGGGTGTTGGAGTCCCTTGGAAATGGACACTGTGTGTGTGTGCTCACCTAATCACACTAGTGATGAACAGCTTTCAGAAGGGATTTCAAGGGCGTGATGTTTACAAGACAAAAGGAAACAGGTTCTTAGTGTTTTCTGGGATCTGGTTAAAATATTTAGCCCGAGGTAGTTGCTGTGGGAGAAGATGCATAGGACCGCCTGTGCCGGGCTTCAGACGTGGCCTGTTAGGAAATCATTAAGTGCTAGTTAACCTGTATTATAGTATATCCCAACCTGAACTTAGAAAATTTGGCCGGGGGTCGGGGGGGGGGAGCAGAGGGAGAAAAGTGGAATATTTGCTTTAACAAGAGTGTTTTTCAATAAATCCATATATTTTAACACATTCAAATAAGTGTTTTGGCTTTAATTTAATTATTCAAATGCTAGAGCCGTTCTCAGTTTTTATAATCTGGGTTATTGTTCTCATTTGCACACTCACTGTGTTTCAGAGCGATGAGTCTTAGAAATCTGTGTCTTGAGTGTGAAGAGCTGTGGGCACAACCAGCCTGACTCTTAAGAAGACTGGAAGACTGTGTTCTGTATGTTTATAAGGAAAAAAGAAAATCTGTCCCCATCTTGTGAGTTACTGAAGTTTCTCTTCTTTTCCTTCTCACCTGCAGAACCTGAAAGCAGATCCAGAAGAGCTTTTTACAAAACTGGAGAAAATTGGAAAGGGCTCTTTTGGTGAGGTGTTCAAAGGCATTGACCTTCGGACTCAGAAAGTGGTTGCCATAAAAATCATTGATCTGGAAGAAGCTGAAGATGAGATAGAGGACATTCAACAAGAAATCACAGTGCTGAGTCAGTGTGACAGCCCATACGTAACCAAATATTATGGATCCTACCTGAAGGTAAGGTTTGAAAATAAGCACGCGGTTTTCCGTGACGCGGCGCTCGACCGAGTCGGAGCAGTGAGCGTGAAGGACGTCAGCACGGCGGGCTTTCAGAGGGAGAAGTGTTCTGACCTTTGCAGTCAGGGAACCCGGCTTTGATAGTTCTATCGTCCTAAGTGTCCCCCATAGAAATATATTTTGGCTAAAGTGTTTGTCGACGTTCCCTTTCAAAGAAGAAAGTGTTTCTGAGTGGGACTTGGTCGTCAAAGACGCATTTATTCTGAAGGTATTATAATGGCAACGATGACCTTCCCCAATTTTAGCGTGGTTTATCGTAAAAACTCATGGTGCCCTGAGAATATTAGCCTTTTGATATTTTCAGTTATCAAATGTAGCTTAATTTAATGCTGTTTTAAAAAACTGCTGGAACTGATAATGTTGAGTGAGCTAGTTTACCTACATTTGACTTTGAAGAATTCTAGGTAAGTAAATAATTACTTGAAGGAGTTAACGATACAACACGACACAGTGTCCTTGATTTCACCTAGTTCTGTGAGTAGGAGAGAAGAGCATTGAGAATGGGGTTGCAGTCCGTCCCGGGGCTTGTTTAGATGATGTGGGCACTCTGGTTCCACCACTCAGAAAGCATAAGGCTGTCCCTTGGGTCACAAGTCCCTTGACTTAATGCCTGTTTTACTGACCTTAACAGTGTGGTAGTATCTTCCAAAGTGGGGTTTTGGCAATACTAAGAAATGGTGAACAAAATTCTTAAATGACTCTTGTGGAGACTAAAACCTCACAGGTAGAAACAACTACTTGCTGAGGGATGGGCAGTGGTAAGCCCAGGGAATGTGTGGCCAGGCTTCCTCCTGACCCGGGTTTATGCTGTAAATTTGCCGTGCGCCATGTCAGAAGGGACGGTGCCGGCTTTGATTTTGTGGAAATGGGATAATAAGCTATAAGCGGAAGGATGGACATTTTGAGAACCCATCGATTCACTTAAAATGAATATTTAAAGAAATAAAAATGGAGAGGTAATCCAATCTTTTTTTTTTTTTGGCAATGTGACATAGGTTCAAATGGCAAGGGATGGCAGTCTGCCATAGGTCAAATGCAGCCTTTTGAAATGGAAAGAATAAGTTTCGGAGTCTGACGTCTTGGCCTTGAATCTTGCTTGTCTTGGCATGTGGCTTTGAGCAAGTTTGTTTGCTTTTTAACAAACTTCCTGCTTCCTCATTTGTAAAATGGAAAATTATGGTATATACCTCATTGTTGTAAAGATTAAATGTATGTAAAAATACGTGGCATGCGGTAGGTACTTAGAGAGTATTAATTTCCTTCCTTAGTTGAATTTGTTCATACCCCTTCTCTGAAATTACCTTGCAGTGAAGGATGTATTCACTGAGGTCAAAGCAAGGAGGAGGAAGTATGCCAGTGGTAACAATGGATGTTGGGGTGGGGGGCCATCCATTTTGGGTCTTGACAGGGCAGAAAGGGAAGCACCGTATGTGTTGATTCTCACGGTCTAAGAGAACACGTGTGACTTCCCTACGGGAAAGCAAAGGTCTTCTTGATGTTAAATTTCTTTCTTTTTTTTTTTTTTTAAGATTTTATTTGTTTATTTATTTGACACAGAGAGAGAGATCACAAGTAGGCAGAGAGGCAGGCAGAGAGAGGAGGAAGCAGGCTCCCCACTGAGCAGGGAGCCCGATGTGGGCCTCAATCCCAGGACCCTGAGATCATGACCTGAGCTGAAGGCAGAGGCTTTAACCCACTGAGCCACCCAGGCGCCCTGATGTTAAATTTCTCTTGAGAAAAGACAAACAGCCGAAGAAGGAACTCAGCTTGAGCTCTAGTTGCTATATCACTTAGTATTCTTTGTGAAATTGACAATAGTTTTATAGTAAGTTGAGAGCTGTGTTTCATGTGGTACGTTGATGTTGTATTTTAATATGAATCATGGTGCCTTTGGCAAGCAGGGGTGGAAGAGTCTCACAAATTTTTGGTGATTTATGCCAGCTAATAGTTAACTATGGAAATAAAGGATCAGTGGTTCAAAGGTATCTTTTTCAACCCCGTTCTCCCCCCACATTTTTACTGCCTGCTGGAATAGATTGCTTTATTGTGGCCAAACATGGGGTTGACTATACATATTTAGAGATTCCGTCTGGTATGTCCTGTTCTTGCCTGAGTCACTGATTCTAGAACATACGTTCCAAGCCAGCCAAATCTTGATCTAGAGTTCCCCGGTAAATTTATTTGGTTAACATAACGTCAGCTGCTAGAATACCCCCCCTTCCAAATTTATAATAGCTCATATTTGATACAAGCTTATTTCTTGCTCACTGGTAGTCCTGATTTCTGGGCGGTTTTCCTCCAGACAGTGATTGAGGAACCCTGGTTCCTTCTTTATTGTTCTTCCTTCCACCTTCCGTGCATGGCTGTGCTCGCGGGCCTCAGGTCAGCGTGGGAGCCAAAATGGAGACTCCTGTGAGAAGTGCCCATGTGCCCAGGCCTAGATGTGGAACATGTTACTTCTGCCCACATTCCCCTGGAGAGGCTGGGAAAGAGCATCTCATCTTGAGCTTCCTGGAGCAGGCAGAGGGCTTGATGCTCAACGAGCCGTCCCTTTCCAAAACCACTTACTCTGTAAAGGAAGTGGAATAACTTGAAGAGGATGAAAAGCTTTGATAACTTTGTCTAGAGTGCCTTATTTTTACTGGGCAGACTGTCTTTTAGAGAATATAAGTGCCTCAAGAATGCCAGAAATAATATCACCAATGTGAAAACTTGACCTTGACTTCTTACACCATGTGAAAGTGGATTCTGTGTAATTGGATTAAAAACATAAGGAACTTCTCTAGTTAAACAGTAATAGCTGTTACGAGTTGGGCAGGACAGGAATCCAGAACTGTGACTCTATCTGCTGGTTCTTGTTTAACAGTTTGACCAAGTTCCTTGGCCCAGAGTAAGAGCCTCAGGGATGCGCCAGAGGCTCTTTATCATCTCGCTAGGCTTATGAAGTTTAAGTTCGTGAAGTCCTGACTGTCAGATAAGATGCAAATTAAGTTGACACATAAGACGGATAGGTCAACGGGTCTTTGACACTAAGCTGAAAATCACTGTGCTTTCTGTGGTTTTGTTGCCTTTCTAAAAACTCCCGGTAGCATTCAGAGGTGATATTCTTAGTTCTTTAAGGGCTTCTTCTATTCTTACTTCTTTAAGGGAGAGAGGGCCTTCCGTTTCACCTGGTGTCAAGTAAGGACTTTCACATACTAAGATGGGGCAAAGAAGAAATGAGCAGAAACTGGTTTCTTCATACTGGGTTAGCATTAAAGGCTTCCTGATTCTGTGTCGGTCGGTTTCCATCACCTGGTCTAGAAAAGAGACTAAGCACACTAGGTAGGTAAGGAGTGGGCCGAATATACTGAATGTTACTGAAGATGAGGGAGTGGAGTTGCTTTCTTACTGTGTGGCTGTGGTCAGATCCCAGAACTGCAGTGGAGCAAGTTTTCCCCCCCAAAGACTGAAAACAAAAACAAGGTCAGTTGAAGGAGGGGGAATAATTCAGCGATGAGAGCTTCAGGTTCTGTTGATGAATCTGAAGCCTCGGTGGGTCTTAAAGGTTAGCAGGGACCAGAGAAGAACTGCATGTGTTGTAGTTCAGGTGTTTAATGTTTGGGAAATGAAACCAGTGAGAATATTTAATTAACCAGAAGCCTCTGAGTCCCAGCCATAAACCACTGGAATTTCCTGTCAGAAAAGCACCATCCGCAAGGTCATAATGAAACCGTGTTGTGCGCCTGCGCGCAGGGGGGTGCTGTGGGTGGTGTGCAGGAGGGGAGAGAGAATGTTTTGGTTTTTCAGTCAGGCAGTAAAGACAGGGTAAGATCATAGCAGAGGACATGATGTTACATAGGATTCTAAGCCTGTTTCCTTTCTGAGCGGCGTTCCCAAGTGGTACTCACCCTCTTCAGCTCCACACGTCTCTGAGGTGTTTTTGTTGTTGGTTGTTTTGCAGAGCTAGGGGGGTTAGTAGAATCTCCACCTTGAGATCCACAGGGTCAAAGCCAGGATTTTAGTCTTGGATCTTAGCATAGGTACTTAACCGTCCCAGCGTGCTTTAGGCTGCTGACTTTCTCAGGGATAAAACGCAGAAACAGAAACTTCCCGTGCGGGGTGACTCATCAAGATTGAGAACATGTAGATAATGTGCCTGGTGTGTAAGAGATCTTCAGCAAATGATAATTATTTTTTTAATAAGAGATAAGTTACCTGTGCCAAATGACTCAGAATTCATGAGGTTTTTTATTTGTTAAAGATTTATTTGGGGGTGCGACAGAGGGAGAGAGAGGGAATCTCAAGCGGACTCCCTGCTGAGCGCAGAGCCCAAGGGGGAGCGGGGCTTGATCTCGGACCCTGAGATCATTACTCGAGCCGAAATCAAAAGTCGGAGGCTTCACCAACTGAGTCACTCAGGTGCCCCCCCAAATTCATGAGTCTTAAAAACAGATTATTAGCATACTAAAAATTAGGTTTATCATTTTTCTTTTATAGTAAATTACTTAGTACTTTCAAACATTTATCCAGCTTAACCAAAGCAAATCAAGTGCAAGCCAGAAAATCCAGAAAACAGAAAAGCTGTGTTTCTCTTAGTTGTTTTTGCTGTAGTATTGATACTAAGGAAACATGTCCACGGAGTAGGTGTCTGATAGCGAATTCAGGTCCCCAGCCTAAAAGTAAGTTTTTCTTCAGTTCCTAAAAAATTTTAAGGTGCTTTTACTCATCAGATTCACTAGAAAACTAACATGGAAAAGTCCCCAGATGAGTTTTAGAAAACGAAGTGCTCTCCCTAAATACAAATTAGGCTGGTGAAAGGATTTGGCTGTGTTGTGTACATTATAAGTACACTTTGCATTGATTTTTTAGAGTTAACTTATTTTGACTTCTGACATCTTTGGTTTTTTTTCTTCTTCCTTCTCCAAAGGGAAGATAGTTCCCGATGAAATAGAAAAACAGTCTTTTTTCCCTTAGGGAGAGAAATAAAAGGAAAACATGCATAAGTGGCTGTCATCTTTGTGAACGAGGCTGCTGGGTGGGTTACCGTCCACCCACTATGCTTGTGGTCCTTGTCCAGTGTGACAACTCACAGCTTCTCCCTCGACTTTCGGAAGCATCCAAGTTTGGACAATATAATCAGCCTATTATGCTTTATCTCAAGGAAAAAACCAAACCAAACCAAAACTAGTCTCTTGCTTCCCCATATTATATTATAACTTCACGATCTTTTTATCTCCGAGATGAAATAAGAGTGTTGCCACATGATAATAAACATATCTTTTGGGACGGGTCTGATTTTATCTTCACTCGCTTTTTTCCCAACTGCCTGCCTCATGGTAAATCCTGCTTTTGTATTGACCTGGTTTTAGACATACTTAGGAATACAGATGGGTTATTGGTTTCAGGATGTGTTTCCGTTCGCATGTATATGCCTGGTATGTGTATAAACTCTCCCGTGCCTCAGGAACGCTTATATGAGCACACAGGTTCCTTCTCGCGCATGCCTTCCCTGCCCCTGAAGGCAGGGAGCCCCAGCACATTCTCGCAGACATAGAGAAGATGTGATATTATTGGTATAGTGCGTGAGCGATGATTTGCAGCTTAATTGAACTTGAGTCAACAAAGCAGATTCGAAGGGCCAGAGAGGAAAATCAGGACCCTCCTGTTGTCAGGAGGAGTCCCTGTGCAGAGTGTGGCTTTCTGTGGTTGTAACAGAGAAGGGCATGTGAAATTGGGGCCCGGCCCAGCCACCTAAAAACGTAGTAGGTGTGGTATCTCTCTGTGCCTCCTGCCAACTTCCCCAGACTGCACCCTCCGACACTGACGGTGCCTGTGGCCACGTCTGCAGACATTTTCAGCTGTCGTCACTGCGGGACGGTGCTACGGGCATGCAGTAGTGGGTGGAGACCGGGGTTGCTCCTACATACGCCGCGGGGCCCAGGACAGCCCCCCACGACAGAGTCACCAGCCCGAGTGTCCGCGGTGCCGCCACGGAGAGAGTGCGGCCCGTGGAGTGAACTGTGAGCTTTTGTCCCAGAACACAGGCAGAAGGAATGGTCCTTCTGGGGCTGGAGTTCAGACTCTGGGAAGTATCCCCAGGGGTGTTTTGGACACACTCTGAGACCACGATCGTGCCCACGTGATTCTGTGGCCAGACCACACGTGAGCTTTGGGTGTGTCCACATCCAGGACCGTGATTTTATGCTTTGTATGCCGGGCTGACCTCTGAAACGTCAGGCAGTGTTTTGGGGACAGTGGCATCCGAAAGATGCTTTCCTCGGTAACTTTTATTCTGTTTTTTTTTTTTTTTTTTAAAGATCTTATTTATTTATATGACACAGAGAGAGATCACAAGTAGGCAGAGAGGCAGGCAAAGAGAGAGGAAGAAGCAGGCTCCCTGCCGAGCAGAGAGCCCGATGCGGGCCTCGATCCCAGGACCCTGAGATCATGACCTGAGCCGAAGGCAGAGGCTTTAACCCACTGAGCCACCCAGGCGCCCGGTGACTTTTATTCTGACGTAAGATAGGACAAAGGCTGTAGGATTTCTCGGAGCACACAGGCCAGTAAGCTTGTTCACAGCAGGTGTCGTTCACCTGGATGCTGTCCACGGCCCTTTCTCGGTTCGCGTCCATCATAAACTCTGCTGTTTTAACCAAAGCCCTGGACAGCACTGCGGGGGTGCCGGCCACCGAAAGGAGAGGGAGCCTTCCCTCACCGCTGAGCGAGCACTCGTGGGCTCACTACAGAGTTCCTGTCCCCGGGACATTATTTAATATCCGGGCAAGTGCTGCGTGACCTCCTCCCTGTTGGCATTTTGTCTGTTTTCTCGATGACAGCCAAGGTCAAAAGTTAACGAGTGAAAAAGCAAGTGAGATGCTGATACCTTGCTTTTTTTTTTTTCTCTTCCTTTTTTTGTGTAAGATGTTTTTTATTTTTTGATTCTTTTTGGTCACTGTTGTTTTTCAAAATGGTGCATCATTCTTAGTCTCAAGCAGGGACGGTCCCACTGTAGCTTCTCTGAGTTTTGGGCTAACTGCCTAATCAAGAAAAATGGCCTATTTTTTTCTGTTAAATCAAGAATTGGTCATTCTCCCCCCGGCCCCCATATTTCTTTGCACCTTTTCCATTTATGGACATCAGATGTTCAGTTTGTGGCACCATCACCATTGATCTGTAGAAGACCCTGGTCTGTTTTCATCCATTTGATTATATTTCCTTCATCCTCACTGCCTTTTTCTTTTGTATCATAGGTTTTAGGATATGTGTGTCCTCAATAGATATAGGATTTTGTGTTCTGTTCATGAGTTTATTTTTCCCTACCACACAGTTGTTTTTCCAAATTTGCACACAGTAAAATTAAGCCTTTTTGGGTGTACAGTTCTTACAGGTCTGTGCATCTTAATACACGTATGGATTCTTATAAGCACCACCACACATAGGACAGAGAGCAATCCCAGCATCGTGAAGAATTCCTGACCCGTCACCCACCTCATCCCCCGACATCCATTGGTGTGTTTTATTGTCCCTGGGGCTTTGCATGTTCCAGAGTGCCCTATAAATGGGATCACACACCTTTGTTCCTTCTTTCATAGGATAGCATAATGTATTTGGGACTCATCCACGTTTGTGTGTGTCGGTTGTTTGTGCCTTTTTATTGCTGAGTGCTGGACCGTTGTCATATTGTACCCTATTGACCTACTGAAGGGCATCTGGGTAGTTTCCAGGTTTTGGCCATTGTATGTAATGTTGCTGTAAACATTCTCCTACAGTTTTTGTGTGTACGTAAGCTTTCACTTCTCCAGAACAGATACCAGAAGTAGGCATGCTGAGTCCGGTGGTTAAGTGTACGTTTGTGTTCCCACAGCGGCCGTATCATTTTGCATTGGCATCATCAGCATTTTTTATGGTAGCCATTTTTGTAGGTGTGTAATGGTATCTCATTATGGTTTTAATTTGCATTTCTCTGATGCCTTATGATTTTTGAGTATCTTTTCCTGTGGCTCCTATTCCCATCAGCCCTCTCTGTGCATTCTGGAGTGGGGTACTTTAGCTTTACCTCCTTGCACTCCGAGTTTTTTTTGTTTCTTTGTTGTTTATTTGTTTGTTTTTTTAGATTTTATTTATTTGAAAAAGAGAGACACAGCGAGAGAGGGAACACAAGCAGGAGGAGTGGGAGAGGGAGAGGGAGAAGCAGGCTTCCCGCTGAGCAGGGAGCCCGATGCGGGGCTCCATCCCAGGACCCTGAGATCATGACCTGAGCTGAAGGCAGACGCTTAACGACTAAACCACCCAGGCGCCCCTTTTTTATTTCTTTTTACAAACAGCTTTAAGGAGTCAGAATTCACATGCCATATAGTTCACCCATTTAAATGCACTCTTCAGTGGTTTCTAGTATATTCCCAGAGTTGTGCAGCCATCACCATAGTGAACATTAGAACGTTGTCATCACCCTGGGAAGAAGCCTGTGCCCATGACCAGTCACTCCACATCTCCTCCCAGGTTCCCCAGCCCTAGGCCCCCCAGGGACCTACTTCCTGACTCTTTAGATTGCCTGTTCTAGAAACTTCATATAAATGGAATCCTAGAATATGTGGCCTTTTGTAACTGGCTTCTTTGACTTAGCATAATTTTTTCAAAGTTCATCCACGTTCTAGCATGTGCTGATACTTCATTCCTTTTCATGGCTGAATAGTAGTCCATTGTATGTATGTACCACATACACATTTCTGGTTTTTAGTGTTTGATCTGTATATTTGGGCTGTTGATGTTTTTAAAAATAACGGAATCTTTTTTTTTAAAGATTTTAAAAATTCATTTATTTGATAGCGAGAGGAGAACGTGCACACAGAGGGAGAGGAGAAGCAGGCTCCCCACTGAGCAGAGAGCCTCACGCTGGGCTCCATCCCAGGATGACCTGAGCCACAGGCAGATGCTTAACCAGCTGAGCCACCCAGTCACTCCTAAGTTACTGATTTTTTTAAGTCTGTATTTGCTATCACAAGTATCTTCTCTCTGTTGTACTTTTAACTGAGAGGTATCCTTTGTTGAAAGAAATCTTTGATTCTAATATAGATCAGTCTATCAGTTTTTCACCTTCTGGTTTTTGTCTTTGGGATCCTGTTTGAGAAATCCACTAGTTCTCTAAGGTTATAAAGTGTTTACGGTTTTTTCTTCCATTAGCCTTATAGTTTTGCTTTTTATTAGATCTTTATCTGGTATATAGTGGGAAGTAGGGATTTTATTTTTCTCCATATACTGGGATAGATTTTCCATTACCAGTTTATAAATGATCTGTCCTTTCCCTGTTCAGGTAAGATGCTATAGCACACCTAAGTCTTACATATTTCTAGGCCTGTTTCTGGATTTTTCTGTTCTCTTTCAAGGTCAGTATCATTCCTCTTTTTATTTTTTATTTANTATAGTTTTGCTTTTTATTAGATCTTTATCTGGTATATAGTGGGAAGTAGGGATTTTATTTTTCTCCATATACTGGGATAGATTTTCCATTACCAGTTTATAAATGATCTGTCCTTTCCCTGTTCAGGTAAGATGCTATAGCACACCTAAGTCTTACATATTTCTAGGCCTGTTTCTGGATTTTTCTGTTCTCTTTCGAGGTCAGTATCATTCCTCTTTTTATGTGTGTGATTATTAGCTTGGCTTTAAGTCTTACCACCTGGGGGGGATAGNGGGATCATGACCTGAGCCGAAGGCAGCGGCTTTAACCCACTGAGCCACCCAGGCGCCCTCATTCCTCTTTTTATGTGTGTGATTATTAGCTTGGCTTTAAGTCTTACCACCTGGGGGGGATAGCCCGCTTCACCTCTCCCACATACAAAGAAAAGCTTTGCTGGAGGTCTTTGAGGGTCTTTATTCTACTGTACAAGGTTAAGAGTGAATTTGTACACTTTCTGTTTAAAATCCTACTGAAATTAAAAAATTTATTTTTGAGGGGAATTGACATCTCAAGCCAAACACAAATGGCTTTTCTTTTGGGTTGTCTTTTTGTGAAATTTACTAAAGTTACACTTTCTCCCGTAAAAGATCTTGTGGATTTATAGGTCATTTCCTAGGCACAGATCTTTTATTGCTATTTTGCATGATATATTTTTGGATCACTTCATTAAGGGGATTGTGATGATTTTTTTCACATTGTTTTTGGTAATCTTGCTGAATTGTTAGTTTTCTATGCATATGCTCACATCTGTAAATAATGGCAGTTTTCTATCTTCCCTTACACCCTCATCAGCATCTTCCATCTTAGGTTTTGGCCGTGACCTCTAGGACTGTGTTGAGTATGTAGTGTTGGGAAGGATATATCCGTGTTGTTCCTGATCTTAAAGAAAATGCATTGTAAATTTTTCTTTAACAGGTATGGTATTTGTTACAGAGTTCTGGTGTGTAGACCCCCCTTTTTTTTTTAAGATTTTATTTATTTGACAGTGAGAAACACAGCTAGAGAGGGAACACAACCAGGGGGAGTGGGAGAGCGAGAAGCAGGCTTCCCGTGGATCAGAGAGCTGGATGTGGGACTTGATCCCAGAACCCTGGGATCATGACCTGAGCCGAAGACAGATGCTTAATGACTGAGGCACCCAGGCTCCTTTTTTGAGATAAGGAAGTCTGCCTCTATTCCTAGTTAGACGGCCTTTTAAAAAACAAAGTTACAAACCACAACACTAGTTTTTTCCCTGTAGCTTTAAAGATAGTTACATGAGTTTTCTCTTTCAGTCTTGGTGTAAATAGGTGGCAGTTGGCTAGATCTGAGGTGTGCCCCTTCCAACTTCTGAGAAAGAAAATTGGGTTCACAGAGTGAGGACAGTCTTCTCTAGCTGATGTTGGTAGGAAGAAGAGAGAGTTGGCTTCATTAGCTCAGAACTAGGGTCCTCTTCTGGGGCCTGCAGTTTTGCACACCACTCACAGATGGAACAGAGAGAAGTAGAACCTGACCTTGCCTTGGACGATAGGCCACTGCAGGGGCCCCATCACCAAGATGCCCACCCTCACATTTCCTTCCTGGTCATGGCTTAGGAACGAACCATGCTGAGACAGAATTTTAGCCAACTGCTCAGTTGATGACTGAGTGGTTTACTCAGATCTGTGCAGGCAGTTACTCTGGATCTTGGCTCCTAACCTTGTGTGGGTTCCTGGGATGGAGGAATAACCTGGCTCGAAACAACTGAACCGAAAACACTGTGCACTGGCTTGTGTGCTGAATTTGACGGGAGGTTTCCAGGGTGCAGAAAGTTTTTGTATTTGAAGCCGGCATGGAGGGATGACTTGTGGGGCAGTACCTTGATGAAGTTGTCCCTTTGGGGGTTGTTCAGATGGTGTCTGGAAGGTCTGGGTGGTCGTCACGTCTCTGTGCAGCTCGGACTTGTTTCTCCCGTTGCTGGGGACTGTCGGAGACCCACTGGGGAGTATTTCGGCGGCAGTGAGAGGAGGAGGAGGAGGGGGACACCTGGGTAATCCGGACTGCCCTGGCGCATCGCGTGGCTCTTTATATTTTTGAATTTACCATAATACTACGTATTTTTCATTCATTGATTTTAGATTCCACTTTGGTACTTTCCCTCTGCATTTTGGGCTAGGTAGGTTTGTGAGATACTGTGGAACAGAGAGGCTTGGGGGTTGGGGGAAAGGGTCTTTGAATTTGGTTTTGGGAAATATCGTACAGGAAGCTAGAGAAGAGACCCAGTTAGAAAGGGAAAGATCACCTTTTCCTGTCACTTTCTGGTTTTTGTTTTTTTTAAAGATTTTATTTATTTATTTGACAGAAAGATCACAAGTAGGCAGAGAGGCAGGCAGAGAGAGAGGAGGAAGCAGGCTCCCTGCTGAGCAGGGAGCCCAATGCAGGCCTTGAGCCCAGGACCCTGAGATCATGACCTGAGCCGAAGGCAGAGGCTTAACGCACTGAGCCACCCAGGCGCCCCTCACTTTCTGTTCTTTTCTAGCCCCTCTGACACCAAGCCCTAGAGATCTGGAGACCTGCCTCGGAAGATCTAGTCCTGGCTCTGAATTTTGGACCTGTGTCCTCATCTGCAAAATAAAGTTCTTTTCAGTCTGTGAATTGGCTTAGCTTGCATTTAATAAGGTTTTTTTCTTGTTTGTTTGAATGAGAGAGTGAGGACACACAGGTGCACGGGGCAGGGCGGTGGGGTTGGCGTTGGAGCCCCAAGCTTGCCCCTTGTGAAGCCTGACTCGGAGCCCAATCTCATGACCCTGAGATCGTGACCTGAGCCGAAATCAAAAGTCTGACGCTTAACCGACTGCGCCACCAAGGTGCCCCTAATAAGCAATTCTTATGCACAGTCAGAGAAATTAGAATCCTAGATTATCAGAGCAGGAAGGGACCTTGCAGGTTCCTGGCACACTCTTTATTCTCTGGATTAGAAAACCAAGGCACAGACGAGCTGAGTGATTTCCTTTTCTCCCAGCATCGGAGTTGAGCTGGGTTCAGGGCCACGGGCTCCTCGTTCCTTGTCTGTTGGCTTCCCTGCACCTGACTGTTGTCCTGTCATGTACTTCTTTCCTTTCCCTTGTTGGATTCCCTCTGTCCGGGGGCTTGTTCCCCCTTCAGTGAAGGGGATTTCAAGGTCTCATCCGTGGTTTAGCCCATTTTGCCTGAGCTGAGCTGAGCTGTTCAGTCCTGAGGACGGGGGTCCTCACAGTTGCTTAACGAGGCACCGCCCTTCCCCC